>CM017781.1:45624361-45770133 GCA_008121275.1 Drosophila lowei | reverse complement strand
AAGTTAATATCAGCTGGCATATGTTCTACGGTTTATACATAACATTCAGCCAAAGGGGACAAACTGTCTGGACCACTGAGTGTGCAGGAGCTCGACAACGCTTTAATTCATCTCGTTCAGCATTCCAAGGAGGTCTACGCGACAGAAATATTGAGAGGTTGAAGGGAAAAGGCCTATCGGGCACACACAAACTGTGTCAATTATCCCCATTTCTAGATGACCAACCAATTCTACGAGTCAGAGGTCGACTGCGGGAAATGCAATGCACCTCCAAATAAGCCAGCGACAACCAATCCAATGATCAATCATCATCATTTCACCGATTTCGTCGTGCGTAATGCCCATCGTCTCGCATCACGGCGGCACCGAATTAACGCTGGCCACTATTCGACACAAATTCTGGATAGTCAACGGAAAACAAACGTCAAACGCATTCTTCGACAATGCGTCGATGTTTTCGTCACCGACCGAAACCAGCAGCACAATTGATGGCCGATCTTCCCCTTAGAGTCAATCCACCAACTCGTGCATTCATCGCCACCGGAGCGGACTATACGGGGCGCGTTCGAAATTCAAGCATCCAGATTCCGTGGACTGGAAACTACAAGGCGTATATCGCAGTTTTTCATCTGTTTGGCTACAAAGGCAATTCATCTGGAAGCGGTCACGTGCTTAACCACCGAACACTTTCTCATGGCTCTACAACGTTTCATCGCGCCGTCGGGGCTACTGTCAACACATGTATAGTGTAAAGGAAGTTCAGGCCGGGGTACAGCTTCTCAGTCTGTCAGGGCCCGGTCCTTCCCCACAGCAAAATTTGTTGTGTGAGGACCCGAGAGCCGTTTGTGGCGAAAGCGCGCCCGCGGGGTGGATCATTAGGACGGTCGGGCCTGGCCCGGCCAATACGAGGCGGGTGAAGCCATTAGCGGGGCTGCAGAGACGATGCGTTGGGTCATGTGGCGGGAGACGGGCTTTGGGTCAGGGATCGGAAAGTGTGGGGAGGGGGCCCAGCGAAAGATGCCGCATGATCCGACTCACATCACCGTCGCCGGGTCCCCAGGGCGAGTGGGTGTAGGAGAGGAACTCAGCTTTGCGAATGCCGCGTGAATCCACGACTCACATCAGCATCGCCGGGTCCCCGCATGGGGAAAGGTATAGGGAAGGGAAACCCGAAGTTTGGTGAATGCCGCGCGATCGCCGACTCACATCCACTTCGCCGGGTCCCCAGGGGAAAGGTATAGGAGGAAGACCCCAGCTTGGTGAATGCCGCATGATCCACGACTCACATCCACTTCGCTGGGCCTCCCGGGAAGGGAAGAGAGGGGGGGAGGAGTGACTCCTACGGGCGAATGTTCTGGACAGGTGGGTTGAGGTTGTTGTCTTTATTGTTTTCCGGATCATTTCCCTGCTTAAAATCCCGCGCGCCTGCAGCGGGGAAATAAACGCCAAAGAAATTATATTAAACAAACATGTGGGCATAGATATGTAAAACAACTGCAGGAATGTTCTGCTTATACCTGCCTGCTGCACCGATCTGTTCCCCAGAGCTCACATACGTACGAGGTGGCTCACCCCTTGTTCCCTCCTTTGGGTCCTGATATCCGCGGCGGTCCTCGTCACTTCTGCTTGTCTTGTACACGGCGTGGTCACGGCTTGTTTTTTTACACGGCGTGGTCGTCGGCTTATTTTTCACATTTTGGTTTTGGCTTCCCGCCGCACAACCGGTCTTGCTCAGCCCTCCGAGGATCTCTCGAGCTTGAGAAACCCCTGGACCGCGCCGCCTCGGCTTTTCTTTCTCGCAGCTTCTCTGCCGCTTGCTGCTGCGCCTTCGGCTGCCGGCCTCGGCTGCGTGGGTGTATGGCTGCTGCGTGCCGCTTCGCCGCCGTCGGCTCTTCCTCAGCTGCGTAGGCGCAAAGACCGATCGACGGCTTCTCTGCCGCTTCGCTCTACTTTCATGTTATCTCTTTTTGTCTGCGTATAGCCGTTCTCTCCCTGGCGTTGGCTGCGTAGGCGTTTGCGTATCTCTTTCGGTTGGTTCTCTTCGCCTTCGTATAGCCGTGGTCACCGTCTCTCTTTCGTGTCGGTTCTCTTTAGTTCTATTTGTTTGTGAAGGTTTGTGCCTTACACTCCTTTCCTACTTCAGGGTGCGGCGCGGCGAAATGCAAAACCAAGTTTCCACTGGATCGACACGCCGGAAGCGTTGGCCGTCGTGATACTTCAGGCTGCAGATCCTTGTTTGGTTAGAACCTTTCCGAGTGCCACTCCAGGGTGCCCTGTGCCCCCTGGGTTTCCCTGATCGGTGCATTTTTCTAGTTTCTGGGCTATTTCTTACTCCTAATCCCTTAAGGGGAGTTAAGCTATCTTACTGCGTGTGTACGCGGTTGCCTTGCGGGGCGAGGGACATTATAGCGGCGCACTACCGCCAAGTGGCCCTCATGAACCCGCGGATTTCCTGGTGCTGGGGTCGTCGTCATCGTTGTCTTCGTTGTCTTCGCTGGTGATTATTATTGCTCGTTGTCGTGAGGTAGGCCTTTGAGGTCTGCCAGTCCGGCCGTTCGTCGTTGTCTTCCCGGATGCTTCTGGAGTCGTGTGCTATGGTGGGAGAAATAAATTTAATTACTTTGTAAGGCCCTTTCTGGGGAGCCGAGTTTGGCAGCGAAGTTGTCCGCCGCTTTGGACAGGTGATGTTAGTAGCATCACGAGCGTCCTGATCGTGGGTCTCCATTCGCGTCGACGTAGGTTGTAGGTCCTGCTCTGCGTCTGTGATGCCTGCTGGGTATTTTTCCTGTACGCTGGCGAAGATTTCAGCGGAGTCGCTTGGCCTTGTCAGTTGGGGTCTCTGTCACTTCGCCTAGTCCTGGGGTCGTCTCTTCATTACAAGGCTCCTGGCAACCGAGGTTCCCGGCCGGCACGATGAATGGGCTGAAGCCTGTGGTGTCCGATGTGCTGCTGTTGATGGCCAGGCTGAGTTCAGGTGGGCTATTGCGAGCCCACGTTCCCGAGCTTTATCTTCGGCGTCGCTATTGGCTCAGTTGGTAGTCCATCGTCAAAGTCTCTGGTCTCGTCCTGTGGTGTCGGGGGTTCGTGGCTGGCGTGATGTTTCCCTGCTGGGTTACGACGTGGTGACTCCTGGTTCGATGTGCTGGCCCTGGATTGGTCCAGCGGTGCCGCAGATATCTTTGCCGGAGTCTTCTGCTTCTGCGGTGTCCTGTTGGTGACTCCTGGTTCGACGAGCTGGCCCTGGGTTGATCCAGTGGAGCCGCTGGCTATCTCTGCCCAAGTCCTTTGCTTCCTGGTGGTGTGTGTCCTGCCGACTCCTGGTTCGACGAGCTGGCCCTGGATTGATCCAGTGGAGCCGTAGCTGTCTCTGCCCAAGTCATTTGTTTCCTGCTGCGTCCTGTTGGTAACTCCTGGTTCGATGAGCCTGGCCCTGGATTGATCCAGTGGAGCCGTGCAGTCTCTGCCCCTGCCATTTGTTCCTGCTCTGGGTGTGTCCTGTGGGCGTCGGGCTACGCGCAGGAACTGACCATGGTTGGGCCCATCGGTTTCGCAGTTCTTTTCGTCGTAGCTCTCTTCGTGTCCTGTTGCGGTGAATTGTGGGCGTAGTCCTGGGTTGTCGCTTGGTTGCGGAGTGTCGCTATCTAGGTTCCTGGGTCGAGCTTGGTCCTGTTTTGGCAGGGCTACTATCTGTCGTGATAGCTTTTGTACTACCGAGCTACCGATTCTGCCTGTATCCACTGGGATTAAAATGTGGTCCGGGGAGCGTTGTCGGCCTGCGCGGTCTCTACGAGGGTGGCGGGCGCAACGCGTAGTCTATCGCTGTTCAATGGAGGCGACGGCGGTGTCCAGGTGTCTGTTGGCGGGTCGATTCGTCGCTGTCAGCCGTGACGTGGTCCACGATCGGACATGTCGCCTGCCCTGCCGGTCTCTACCAGGTGGCGTAAATGCGAATGTATGTAGCTCTCCAGCCCGGTAATGTGGTGCATGGTCGGCCACGTTGCATGCCCTGCACAGTGTCTACGAAGTTGGCGGGGGTCAATGGGGTATGTAGCTCTCCAGCGGTAATGTCGCCCATGGTCGGCCACGTTGCATGCCCTGCACAGTGTCTCCAGAAGTTGGCGGGGCCAATGCGAGGTATGTAGCTCTCAGCGGTAATGTCGCCCATGGTCGGCCACGTTGCATGCCCTGCACAGTGTCTGCAAAGTTGGCGGGGGTCAATGCGGTATGTAGCTCTCCAGCGGTAATGTCGCCCATGGTCAGCCACGTTGCATGCCCCGTACAGTGTCTACGAAGTTGGCGGGGTCAATGCGAGGTATGTAGCTCTCCAGCGGTAATGTCGCCTATGGTCGGCCACGTTGCATGCCCTGCACGGTGTCTACGAAGTTGGCGGGGTCAATGCGAGGTATGTAGCTCTCCAGCGGTAATGTCGCCCATGGTCGGCCACGTTGCATGCCCTGCACGGTGTCTACGAAGTTGGCGGGGTCAATGCGAGGGGCGTAAACGCCCCAGTGTCGCGGGAGTTAGTGTCTTGGAAGGGTTGCCTGCTCGCACGGTCTCTACGAGGGTGGCGAGAGGTTCAACACCAAGCACCTGTTCCATTCTCGGAGGCTTACATGCGTTTGTCTCTTCAATGACCACCATGATAATCCATCCGTCCTCCGTCAGACGATAAGGCTGGGTTACTACTGCGAGCCCTGCGCGGGTGTCTCCTTTCGTTTCCTGATCGGACGGCGATCCTGATCGTTTCCTGCCCTGGCTTTCGGCGGCGAAATGGAGCGGATCACCACGACAGCCCACATTCCCAACAGAAGAGCTTCTGTTGGTTGGAGCACACTGCACTACTAAAGTGTCCGTTTCTCCGCAGTTCCGGCAGGCTCGTCGCACGTCGATAGGTCCGTTCTTCTCTGAACGACCACCCGGTTGGAGATCTCGGGTTTCCCGGTACCTCGTGTGTGGTGCCGCGTGGCGTGGTTGCTCCATTGCTTGTGTTCGATGTCCGGTTGTTCGATGTGGGTCCTTGGCTGCGGGGCGCGTCGCGGTCGCTAGCCGTGTCGTATGCCGAGATGAGCCGTGTCAGCTCCGTAAGTGAGTGGAAGTCCTGTCTGCGAGTGTACAACTGGTATTCAGGGCGGAGACTCTCGTAGATCCTGTCGAGCTCTTGCTCCCGGGTGTACTCGGCTCGCTGCATCATCATCCGTAGCTCGACCATGTAGTCTCGAAAGGATTCCCTGGGTTTTGTGCCCGGCCTAGGATGGTGTCTTCTAACGGTTGGAAGCACCTGGGGGCAGGAAAAACTCAGAAATTCATTACGGAAATCTGTCAGTTCTGGTCAGCATTTGGGAGGTCCTGAACCATCCGTCGGTTGGTTGGTTACTTGGCGTGGCCAGGGTCCTGTGGTATTGAGTCCTGGTTCTTGGTCCTTCTAGTCGACTCCGGTCTGATTTCCTTGGGTGGTCCTTGGGCATCTCGTTGTAGTTTGCTCGTCCTGGGCGGCCGGTGTCTCAGTTGCTGACTCGCGGTATCCGTGGGTGGATCCTGGCTCGTGCTGGGCAGCTCGGGTACGATTAATCGCAGTTTTGGTCCCTCCTTGCTGTCTTCCATCTTCGTCCGGCTCTCTGGCCCGGGTGACGTGGCTGGACTCCGGTGGTCCCTGGGGCTCGGTATGTTCCCAAAGTGCGTGGCCAATTCGTCCAGCCTTGCTTGCACGGCTTCGGGTGCCCTGGGCGTGCGATGAATGCGGTGATCCGGCTCCGTAGGTCCTCTACAGTCCCAGTTTCTCCTAGTCCAAACTCCTTAGCTAAGGCTCTGCAGCTCGTCCTTCCTGCGGGACGCTATCCAGCGGATGTTCATCCTGATCCTGGTACACTAATCGGGGCACCGGTGCGAGTCCTTATCAGCACGGTACTGGGTCTGGGGCTTCTGTACTAGGATACACGGCACTGGGTGGAGAATCCTGTTCGAAGGACACGCGGCTCGGTACTGGATCAGTGATCCTGTGCTGGGATACACGGCACTGGGGTGAGGAATCCTGTCGAAGGACACGTGGCACGGTGCTGGATCGGTGATCCTATCCTAGGATACACGGCACTGGGGTGAGGGGTCCTGTTCGGAGGACACGCGGCATGGTACTAGATCGGTGATCCTGTACTAGGATATACCGCACTGGGTTGGATGATCCTGTCGAAGGATACGTGGCACGGTACAGGGAAAGGTTCTGTTCGACTGCTCGGTAGTGACTGTCTGGCTGCTCGGTAATGACTGTCTGACTGTTCGGTAATGACTGTCTGACTGCTCATTAACAACTGTCTGACTGCTCGGTAACAACTGTCTGGCTGCTCGGTAACAACTGTCTGGCTGCTCGGTAACAACTGTCTGGCTGCTCGGTAACAACTGTCTGACTAGTGTTCCTGCTCCGCCTTATATTGGCCGTGGCCATGGCTGTGGCCGAGGCTCCTCTGCCATGTAGCGGCTCCTCTGCGATCGCCGGCTGTCCCTCGCTGCTCCGTTGTTCTACCGCTGCTTCGCTGCTCTGTCACTGTCTCGCTGCTCTGCCACTGCCAGGCTGCTCTGTCACTGTCTCGCTGCTCTGTCACTGCCTGGCTGTTCGGTCACTGTCTCGCTGCTCTGTCACTGTCTCGCTGCTCTGTCGCTGCTGCTCTTCCGCTCTGCCGCTGCCTCGCTGCTCTGTCGCTGCTGTTTCTCTGCTCTGCCGCTGCCTCGCTGCTCTGTCGCTGCTGCTTCTCCGCTCTGCCGCTGCCTCGCTGCTCTGTCGCTGCTGCTTCTCTGCTCTGCCGCTGCCTCGCTGCTCTGTCGCTGCTGCTTTGTTGCTCTGCCGCTGCCGCTGCTTTTGCTACTCTGTTGCTGGTGCCGCTTTGTCGCCGTCGCGTGCCAAAGTTTTTAGGCGCCGTCCGCGGCCATTTTCTCCCGGCACGCAGTGCTGTGCCTTCAGCGTCTCTCCCCGTCTCTTTCTGTCGCGTAGGTGGCTGGCCGCGTGGTTTTTCGTCTCTCCCGTCTCTTTCTGCCTCGTAGGTGGCTGGCTGCGTGGTTTTTCGCGTGGTTTTCGCCGGCGCGTCTGGGACACGTGCCGGCGGCTGTTGCTAGGGGGTATTGAAGAAACCAGCCTCAGCTGTACATAAGTCGAGGGATCAAAGATTGGTGCTGGCTCTTCGCCGGGACTCTGATTTTGGGCTGCTAATCACTGATTTGAAGTTTTCCTTTCCTTTCTCCTGCTGCTTTTCTGATCCGTGGGTCCTAAGCATCGTTTGCCGTTTTTCTTTTGTGGGTCTTGCCTTTTAATTGTAGGCTGCTGCTTGGTTCCCTTTTCACTTTTTCACTTGTTCCTATGCTCACCGACTCTCCCCTCGTGAGTCCTGCTCAGGCGCCATCTGTAAGGGAAGTTCTCAGGCCGGGGGTACAGCTTCTCAGTCTGTCAGGGCCCGGTCCTTCCCACAGCAAAATTTGTTGTGTGAGGACCTAAGGGGAGAGCCGTTTGTGGCGAAAGCGCGCCCGCGGGGTGGATCGTGGGACGGTCGGGCCTGGCCCGGCCACGAGGCGATGGGTGAAGCCGTGCTTGGGAGCTGCAGAGACGTGCGTTGGGGGTCATGTGTGGCGGGAGACGGGGTTTGGGTCGGGATCGGAAGGTGTGGGAAGGGGAGCCCAGCAGCAGATGCCGCATGATCCACGACTCACATCTGCGTCGCCGGGTCCCCAGGGCGAGGTGTAGGAGAGGGAACCCAGCTTTGCGAATGCCGCGTGAATCGACTCATCCAGCATCGCCGGGTCCCCATGGGAGAAAGGTATAGGGAAGGGAAAACCCAGCTTGGTGAATGCCGCATGATCCACGACTCACATCCCACTTCGCCGGGTCCCCAGGGGAAAAGGTATAGGAGAAGACCCCAGCTTGGTGAATGCCGCATGATCCACGACTCACATCCACTTCGCCGGGCCTCGGGAAAAGGGAAGAGAGGGGAGGGGGGAGTGACTCCTACGGGCGAATGTTCTGAGACAGGTGGGTTGAGGGTTGGTGTCTTTATTGTTTTCGGATCATTTCCCTACTTAAAATCCCGCGCCTGCAGCGGGGAAATAAACGCCAAAGAAATTATATTAAACAACATGTGGGCATAGATATGTAAAACAACTGCGGGAATGTTCTGCTTATACCTGCCTACTGCACCGATCTATTCCCCAGAGCTCACATACGTGAGGTGGCTCACCCTTGTTTCCCTCCTTTGGGGTCCTGATATCCCGCGGCGGGTCCTCGTCACTTCTGCTTGTCTTGTACGGCGTGGTCACAGCTTGTTTTTTTTACACGGCGTGGTCGCGGCTTATTTTCACATTTGGTTTTGGCTTCCGCCGCACAACCGGTCTTGCTCAGCCCTCCGAGATCACTCTCGAGCTTGGCTCGCGCTGGACCGCGCCAAGCCCTCGGCTTTTCTTTCTCGCAGCTTCTCTGCCGCTTCGCTGCGCGCCTTCGGCTGCCGGCCTCGGCTGCGTGGGTGTATGGCTGCGTGTGTGTATTGCTGCTTCGCCGTCGGCTCTTTTCCTCGGCTGCGTAGGCGTAAGACCGATCGACGGCTTCTCTGCCGCTTCGCTCTCTTTCATGTTGTCTCTTTTGTCTGCGTATAGCCGTTCTCTCCCTGGCGTTGGCTGCGTGGGCGTAAGAGCGTATCTCTTTCGCGTTGGTTTCTCTTCGCCTTCGTATAGCCGTGGTCTGCGTCTCTCTTTCGTGTCGGTTCTCTTAGTTCTATTTGTTTGTGAAGGTTTGTGCCTTCACAACAGCGACCGCGGCACGAACTTCATTGGTGCCGACCGGGCTCTTCAAACCTGGCAAATACATTTGGAAACGAGAACTACCCACAACTGTAATACCTGCTTTAGCGGCCCGAAACGTCCAATGGCATTTTAATCCACCGCATAGTCCTAATTTCGGAGGCCTTTGGGAGGCAAATGTAAAGTCTGTCAAAACACATCTCTATCGAGCCTTTTCAGGGATATAAAATGACCTACGAACAACTTGCTACCGTGCTATACACAAATTGAAGCCTGTTTAAATTCCAGGCCATTATGTCCACTAAGCGCGGAGCCGGAGGACCTAGCTGTCCTCACCCCGGCACATTTTCTTATTGGAGATTCATTAGCCCCGCCGGATGTAACGACAAGGGATGTTCCACTCACAGTCCAATTTCTGGAAGGACGGAAAATGATCCGGCAATTTTGGAAGCGTTGGAGTTCGGATTGGCTATCACATCTTCAAGCCCGTCCAAAGTGGCGACATGAAACCGTGCTGACAGTTTAGTCAGAGTCGCAACTGTTAAAACAGCATCAGGGCGTATACAAACGATCGGTCTCTAAACTATGTCGGCTACCGTTGCCACAGACCTCAGAATAATCCTACCACCGTTGCTGGCTCTTTCGACCATACATGTACCATAACGAACACTTTATTTATTCACAGAGCATTCACAGGTGACATCCTTTGGTTTCTAATACTGGTCCCAGTATTGGGGCGGCATGGACGGTTTTCTAAGGGTTAAACTACAAAGAGAAGTGAGAGCGCTCTAACTGCGATTGCCCTCGGAGAACGGCGTCGTTTCATGCTAGGGCGGCGTAACCTCGACTCCGATCACCTAGAAGAGTCTTCGTTTGCGTGTCGACGAAAGCACAACGACAATTAGCAGTTGCAGCCGGCCGCGCTTAAACCCGTATTACCCATTAAATTGTACTCTATACGCGATTACGATTAAGGTTTAAGTTGATTGAAGTCCAAATGAATAAATCTCGAATTGTCTATATCGTGTAGTACATTATTAAACGCAAAGATTCCCAGAGCATTTCTGCTCAACATTGAAATCTCGTATCGAGGATTTCACAACACCACGGATGGACTTTATTCTAAATCAGCTTAAAGAGGCTAAATACATTAGCACGCTCGACTTAAAGTCAGGGTATTGGCAAACCCCAATGGAAAAACAGAGCCGACACTACACAGCCCTTTACAGCTCCCGGGCGAGGATTGTACCAATGGAAGGTCATGCCATCCGGACTCACAACAGCACCTGCTACGTTCCAAAGAGCCCTAGACTCGGTAATCGGACCGGACATGGAACCATTCGCTTTCGCATACCTAGACGACATAATCGTAATTAAGCGAACGAAAGTTGAAAACATGCAGAAACTACAAACGTTATTTGAACGACTAAGGACAGCAAACCTACGCATTAACGCAGCAAAATGCCACTTTTTCCAAAAGAAACGTAAATACCTAGGACACATGGTGAGCGAGGAAGGAATACACACAGACCCAGACAAAGTTGCGGCCATTAAAGAAATCACCGCACCAACTACACTGAAACAGCTGCATAGTTTATTAGGCCTGGCATCTTGGTACCGCAGATTCGTACCATCGTACACCGAACGAGCAAAAGCACTACAAGACCTATTAAAAAGGGACAAAAAATTTGAGTGGGGCGAAGCACAAGAAAACAGCTTCAAAGACCTAAAGCTGTGTCTAACGGAAGCACCAATATTGGCATGCCCAGACTTCAGAAAAAACATTCAAACTCCAAACAGACGCAAGCGACTGCGGCCTAGGAGCGTTGTTGACCCAGGAAGATGCGGACGGAGAACATGTAATTTCCTACGCAAGCCGCAAGCTCAAAAGCGAGGAAACCAAATACTCCGCAACGGAAAAAGAATGCCTAGCCATCTACTGGGGTATACACAAGATGAGGATGTACCTAGAAGGCTATCAATTTATTGTAATTACAGACCACCTAGCCCTCAAATGGTTAAATTCCATCGAAAGCCCATCCGGACGAGTAGCAAGACTGGGACTACAACCATTCTCATTCGAAATACGATATCGAAAAGGCAAGTTGAACGCAGTGGCGGACGGACTATCCCGCTTACCACGCGAAGAAACCCGAATAGCAGAAATCGTAGAATGCGCTTGGTATCAAAACAAATGGAACCAAGTAGAGATGACACCAAAGAAGCTACGGATTATACCCATAAAGCACGGAAGATTATACCGACACATACCAAGCCAAACCGACGAAGACGATCAACCCTGGAAGCTGTGCGTTCCAAAACAAGAGAGACAGAGGGTACTAACCGAAAATCACACAAACCCAACAGCCGGACACCTCAGGATCAGACGCACGAAAATCAGGATAAGGAAGCGATACTTTTAGCCAGGGTTAAGCAGAGACGTAACACGATTCGTACGAACATGCGAAAGCTGCCAAAAATTTAAAGGTATCGCAACAAGCAGCGGCAGGCAAAATGCTGACCAAAATCGCAAACGCACCATGGGAAACAATATGCGTCGATTTCGCGGGACCACTCCCAAGATCGCCGCACGGTAACACTGCACTTATCGTGTTTATCGATAAATTTTCGAAATGGGTGGAGGTCACACCGGCAAGAAGCGCAACAGCTGACGCATTCCTAAAGGCGTTCAGAGAAAAATACTGGCGAGGGAGGTGCACCAAAGCAATTGATCTCAGACAACGGCGTTCAATTTACGAGCAGAAAGACAAAACAAGGTAATGAAAACGTGGGGCATCACCCAACAATTCACGGCACCATACACACCACAAGAAAACCCAACCGAACGGCAAACCGAGCACTAAAGACAATGATCGCACAATTCGGGAGGAAAACACAACAAATGGGACGAACAACTACCAAAACTAACCCTAGCGATAAATAGCAGCAAATCAGAGTCAACAGGTTTTAGTCTAGCATACCTGATATTCGGGAGAGAACTTAGATTACCGGGCAACCTATTCGACGAGGTAACACTAGGTTCTGGGTTCAACAATCAAACAAACCCAGAAAACACCGACAAACGAAAACAAACAGAAACAATTTTCTGACCCCTATGCCACTAAACTACTCTACGTTTCTCTTGTACGGCCTATCTTGGAATATGGTTCCTGTATCTGGTCTCCCCATTACCAAAAATATCAAGATATGCTTTGAGTCCGTTCAAAAACAATTCCTTATCTTTGCCCTGCGCGGACTTAATTGGGACCCTCTCGTCATCTTCCTTCTTATGAGAGTCGGCTGCGCCCCATTAACTTGCACTCTCTTGAAAGCCGTAGAACTTGTCATGGAATTCTCTTTCTCCACAAACTTCTCCTGGGCGAGGTTGAATCTTCGGCCCTCATTAGCCTTTATCAGAATTGCTGTCCCATCCCGCCCGACTAGGCATTACTTTCCTCTCCGTCTTCCTCTCTGTCCTTCAAACTACTCTGACCATGAATCTTTCCGTAGCCTTTGCCGCGATTACAATAAATTTTCCATCTTTTTTTCCTTTAATACTTGCGCTTCCAAAGTAAAATCTTCTTTAATAAATAATTTAAGTTAACTTTTTTCGGCCTTGTATTGTGTAACCGTACTTTCCAGTAGCAGATAATTTTATGATTTGTACATTCCTATTTTTACACAGTTTAACTGTCCATAGTTGAACTCTAAACATTAAACATTAAACATTAATAGCAAGGCAAAACATGGAAGAAGCAGCAGCAAAACAAGCAAGACATTACAATTTGCGAAAGCGAGCATGGAAACCAAAAAAGGGGACCTAGTATGGGTACGAACGCACCCACTATCGAAAAATCGACAAAACAACAGCGAAACTAGAACCAAAATACACCGGTCCGTGTAAGGTACTCGAACTAACCTCACCAGTAATTACAACAGTACAAGATACGACAACGAACAAAACTACGGGCACACGTCTCACAACTAAACCCAGCAAAAATAGAGGAAGCAAACACAGTAACGATGCCATCTCTCTACCTTTTCAGAAAGCGGCCAAACTACTACCAGTCGCCCCCACTCAGCTCACGGATGAGAGCATCAGGGACCAAGGTGTCAGCACCCCGGAGGACAGCGAAACCAACACAAAGGGACACCACGGCAGGACAGAACGAAACACCAGTAGAACCCAGAAACAACAAACATGGACGTGATCCCAATAAAGAAGAGGATCAGCTGGGCAAACCAGACCAACCGATAAGAACAAACGGCGCGAAAACACAGCGAACAGCAAACCATGGAACTATCCTGGGCCAAAAATGGAAGAAGAGGAATCGGACAGGGACGTGCTGAATCTCAACCCTGAGCGGCCAACGCCGGAACCGGAACCCGGAAACCCATCCAGAGGGGCACCATCCCGGGCGAATGGAATGTCCCGAAAAACTTCGAACTAGCAACCACGTCGATCGAACTAGTCAAAGCGAAACTCCACGACCGCCCAAAACACACTCAACGACGGTTCAAACTATGGAACGAGGAACAGGAGGCGTGTTGGGTCAAGATCGGCCGAGCTGGAGATGTCCGCATAAGCGCATGGTTCCACTGGGAAAGAGGGGAGTGTGACGCCCACCGGCAGGAAGACCTAGCGCCGGCGCCACAAACACCACAACAAAACGTTAGAAACACCAAGAAGAAACCCTGAAGACTAAGTACACTAGAAACACCAAGACAAGCCATGAAGACTAAACTATAAGTATTAGTAGAATAAGGAGAACATAAGAGACAATAAATGAAGACCTGCCCTATAAGGATAAAAGAAATAAACAGAAAAAGAACAAACAATAAGAAAAAACCGAAAGAAACATAAAACCAACCACAGCTGACCAGCCCAAGTGTGACGATACCCCAAACACCAACGGGCACACTATCAGCCGATCCGCACAAACGCGTTAGGGACACACCAGCACGAAAACCAGCTGATCAGCACATCTCGCTAGGAACATGCCGTACGGATCAGCTGCTTTTCAGAAATAAAGGGGCTCCGCCAGAGCGATCAGCATCAGTTCGGCTCCGGTCAGTGGAGAGGTAAAGTAGCAGCAGACACCAACCGCCCAGCAATCCTCCCATCCTCCTCGGAGCGCATTAAACCTCCGCCGCCTTTCCACTCCTCGGAACGCATTAAACCTCCGCCGCCTTTCCTCTCCTCGGAGCGCATTAAACCTCCGCATCATTTGGTCTCCTCGGGCGCATTAATCCTTCGCAACATTTCTCCTCCGAGCGCATTAACCCTCCGCCGCATTTCTTCTCCTCGGAACGCATTAACCCTCCGCAACATTTCTTCTCCTCGGAGCGCATTAACCCTCCGCAACATTCTTCTCCCGGGCGCATTCAACCTCCGCAACATTTACTTCTCCTCGGGCGCATTAAACCTCCGCCACATTACTTCTCCTCGGGGCGCCTTAAACCTCCGCAGCAGTACTTCACCTCGGAGTGCATTAAACCTCCACAACACCGGCCCGACGACCCCAGGACCTGCACGCAGCTATCCGCCACGTGCGGCCCAACCCCGAAGGACGACCCGAAGCCGACCACGAAGGAAGAACCAGAAGAACGACCCGAGCACCTACCAAACTGTGTACCTCTTAAGAACAATAAAAATACTCTATTTCTTTTACCGCTCAAGCCACGCCTTATTCTTGAACCCGAGACTCTCTTTCAGCTACCACATTCAGAGATCAAACAAATTTCTGTGGACCCCGGCGCGACGAGCATACTCCGGCCGAAGCGCCGTCACAAGATGGCTATGGTGCCATACTCATGCACAAAATAGACAGTAAGCCTAGAGTGGTCGAATATTATAGCAAGTGTACATCGGCTTCAGAATCGAAATATCATTCATACGAACTGGAGACCTTGGCTGTGTACAACGCTGTAAAACATTTTAGACACTACCTGCACGGTAGAAAATTTGTAATCTTTACGGATTGTAATTCGTTGAAAGCAAGTCGTACTAAAGTAGAACTAACGCCAAGAGTACACCGTTGGTGGGCGTATTTACAGTCGTTTGACTTTTCTGTAGAGTACCGCAAGGGAAATAGCATGGCACATGTGGACTTTTTTATCCCGAAATCCGATTGTTACTGCACCTGAGACTATTAGCAGGGTATCCGAGGGGTTCGCATCGACTTGACTGAAGTTACAGATAACTGGCTCGTAGCTAAGCAGCAGCGTGATCCGTGCTTGAGGGAAATCATAGCCCAGCTAAATGGTGGGGAGATGCAGGACAATTTGGCAAGGACATATGAGTTAAGATCAGGAATTCTATATCGGAATATCCAGAGAAATTGCAAAACACGCTGTTTACCTGTAATCCCGAGGGCCTTCAGGTGGTCCGTGGTAAAGCATGTGCATGAAGCGATAATGCATTTGGGATGGCAGAAAAACGTTGGATAAGGTTTATGAACAATATTGGTTTGAACATATGTCTAAGTATGTACGAAAATTCGTAGAGAGCTGCATCACATGCAAACTGTCAAAGCCTCCATCAGGCAAAGTTCAAATGGAATTACACCCAATACCAAAGGTTGAAATACCATGGCATACTGTGCATATTGACATAAGTGGCAAGTTAGTGGCAAAATGATACCAAGGAGTATGTCATAGTGCAAATTGATGCTTTCACTTAATTTTTTTTACCTGTATCATACCTTGAATTTGGATGCGGAGAACTGTATTAAGGCTGTGAAATCAACAATATCGCTTTTTTGGGGTACCTAGTCGTATTATTGCAGATCAAGGTAGGAGTTTTGCCTGTGTACGATTTCGAGAATTCTGTTCAATGCATAAAATAGACTTAAATTTAATAGCGACAGGTGCAAGTAGGGCCAATGGCCAGGTTGAACGAGTCATGAGCACGATGAAAGGTATGCTGACAGCTGTAGAGACAGGTGAACGATCCTGGCAGGATGCATTAAGTGAGGTGCAGTTAGCTATGAATTGCACAACAAACAGGGTAACGAAATTCAGCCCTTTAGAGCTATTAATTGGAAAAGAGGCTAAACCAATGGGTTTGCTGCCTGTAAATGAAGAGACTAAGATAGATTGTAAGCAAGCGAGAGTACAGGCCAAAGAAAATATGGAGAGTAATGCGAAATATGACAAGAAACGAGTTGACAAGAATAAGGCCAAGATTGTAAAACACAGGGTTGGTGATCATGTCTTGCTTAGGAGTGAAGAACGGCATCAGACCAAATTGGATCCTAAGCTCAGAGGACCTTTTGTGGTTGTTGAGTTGCTTGCAGGTGATCGTTACTTGTTAAAGTCATTGACCAGTAAGCGAACGTATAAGTATTCGCACGAGAGTCTGCGAAAGTTACCAGATGAGCAAAGTGATGAGAGTGATGAGGAAAGCGACAGTGGTGAAAAGACATTGGTCGTGGGTCTTTCTCTCCCACCTAAGAGAGGTGTGGGGAACGTCAAACACAGGGGCTGGTTCCAAACAACAATTTTCATGCCTGGATTGGGTGATATTGTGTGTGATGGACAATGGATCTACTGAGATCGTGGCACTTGAGGTGCAAAGCGTCGCGAGGATGCGGCTAGAGCCTAGAGACTGTGTGTTGATATCGTGTATAGCCAAATGGATGGGTTTACGCAGAAGAGTATGATATACTGAGAGAGAGGTCAAGCCGAAGGCACAAGTGCTGAACTAGCAGTGTTCAGACATGGCGTGTGGCGCGGTTGACGTGGTTGTGCGAGACGGATGAGGCACATCTTGAAAATTGGAATGTGGTAGCCTGCGAAACCAACATTTGAGGAATTATTAAATGAAGTTTTGTACTGTTTGAGTTTGTTTATGTTTTTTTTTGAATGGTCATAAGATATGAAAACAAGAAAGATGAAAAGACAATATTACTAAAGCAAGAATGGTACCAACCTAGTGTTACAGTATGCACACAGGGACGTGTGAAAGTCAGGATGGCCGTGTCGGAGATGCATGAGAATAAAGGAGAAAGAGATGTATAGCATTAAGAAATGGTGACAATAAAGAAAGAATACGCTGTAGAGTTGTGTTTGTTACACTTTCAATTCGTGTTTCTGCTGAGAGCGAGGCTGGAGAGCGAGAGAGAGTCGTCTCGGCTGAGTGTGGTGCGGTGTTGTTGTATTTGAGAGCGACGTCAAAAGGAACGGCAGAATGAGAGCAATTAAATCTGGCAATGCTGTGTCAGGCAATTCGAGAGCTGAGAGAGGCAGAGACAAGAATGTGCTCGTCAGTTTGGCTCATGGACTTTGGGAGGAGAGACAACAGCGCGACTCACTGCGCTCGAGGCTTAAGGAAAATGCAAGAAGAAGAAGAGCCCCTGTCCCTCTGCCCCTGACATATACCTTTTGGGAAAAAGCATGCAAGGGCGTACCGAGTGTTTCTCGAAGGGGGCGCCGAATTTGGTTCCATTAATTACACAGCCCCAAAAAAAAAAAAGTGTCGTGCGCGGCTGACCAGAGTATCATATCCCTATGTATTTTTGGGGCCCTGAACACGAATCAAGGTCAGATTTGCTCCATCCACGTCAGGTTTTTTTCTAACCTCAAAAAACCAATATGATCGAAACATGGTGGAAATTCATTTGAAAAATTCATCGGATTTGCTTGAAATTCGTCACTCGATGGCTTTTGGGGTCGCTGATTACGAATTTAATATCAGTTTTCTTGTTTCGAGATGTATTGAGTTCTTTTTCTCTTCAAAAGATCTATTTAAAGGGGAAGATGTAGATGTAGATGTAGATGTAACAAGGCCGGGGAGTTATTCGTTTTAAGTGAATCGGCCTTACTGGATCCGCCATTTGGAATTCAGCCTCCTCTGAATTCCGCCAACCAACGAACTTCCAAAGGCAGCAGGGACAAAATGCAGGCTTACCTGCTATGGCTGCGGTTAGCAACGGTCCCCAAAAGGGACGTTCAAAAGGCCGGCTGGATCCCAGAAATTCGCTGACCAGCGCAGACAGAGGATAAATATATACAAAGACATAGGAACTACAATATGAAAAGTTAGCAGAAGAGGCGGTGGCTGAGATCTAAGAAGAAAATAATGCAGGGTATGACATTGACACCAATTTTTTAGGGGAGAGCAAACAGTAGTGGGGAAAACACTAAGCTTCTTAATAGATAAAGGGGCCGCTAAGAACTACATCAAGCTTCTACGAGTTGTCTCTGTTTTAAAGTCACTGCACGGCTTCAACAAAGTAAAAAGTGCAACCTTACCATCTTCGGCATAAAAAAGCCAGTTTTTCATCTTGCCAGAGCTATCAACATTCGATGCCATCATAGGGCTTGACCGAAGCTGGCGCCAACATTAACCTGGGGACGAAAAACATCACTATATAAATGACTCTAAAGAGATTCTGTTCCACAAGTAACCCAGCGTCAACTTCACAAGGGTGGACGACATAGAGGTCCCACCAACAGTAAGGGAAGATTTTCTAAAAATGATGTCCAGCCGCATAAGGGCATTTGCAAGCCCCAATTATATGCTGCCCTTTTTGGTTAGTCACAGACTTTCGCAAATTGAACTCAAAATCCATACCGGACAAGTACCCAATGCCTTTAATTTCCATGACACTTTCATATCTGGGAAAATCAAGATACTTCACCACCCTTGACCTAAATTCTGGGTACCATCAAATCATGCGCATGTTCATGCGATCGTGAAAAGACCTCATTTAAATGGAGGCAAATATGAATTTTGCCGTTTGCCATTCGGGGCTCAAGAGCGCATCGAGCATTTTTCCAGCGAGCCATCGATGATGTGTTGGGGAGCTTATCGGGAACAGCCCATAGTCTGAGCACTAAGTATACGTTGACGACGTCATGGTATTTTCAAGGAGCGAGGCAGAACATGTCAAAGACATTGACACTGTACTCAGCAGCCTCTATAACGCGAACATGAGGGTGTCAAAAGAAAATCCAAACTCTTTAAGGAAAATGTGGAGTTCCTTGGCTTTGTTGTGTCAACTGAAGGCCAAGAATAATCCTTGACAAAGTCAAAGCCATTCAGGAACTAGACAGCCCTCCAACTTGTTCGGGGTAAGATCATTCCTTGGTCTTTGCAGTTACTATAGGTGCTTCATAAAGGACTTGGCTCAAATAGCAAGACCTATCACCAATATTGTAAAAAGGGAGAAAATGGTAAGGTCAGCAAGCAGCGCTCGAATCCATTCTTGTTCACTTTGACGAGGTACAACAATAAGCCTTTGACAAGCTTAGGAACATTTTGGCGTCGGAAGACGTTATTCTCAACTACCCGGACTTAAACCAGCCGTTTGACCTAACCACTGATGCCTCATCCAGTGGTATCGGGGTGATGCTGTCACAAAAAAACAGTCCAATAACCATGATATTTAGGACCCTGAAAGATAGATAACTAAACTATGCGATAAATGAAAGGGGCTGTTGCCCATAGTCTGAGCACTGGATACGTTGCGCCACTACATATATAGGCAAAGCGACATAAACATTTAAACAGACCATCAGCCGCTGATTTTTGCAGTTTCTGACAGGAATCCCAACTCAATGATAAAACGCTGGAAGGCGCGATTTGATGAGTATGGCGCAATGGTCTCTTCTAAACCAGGCAAGGAGAATCATGTAGCGGATGCGCTTTCACGGCAGGACATTAATGTCTTAGAAACTCCAAGTGAGGAGGACTCGCTTACTTATGTAATCGAAAGTGTAGACAAGCAAGTGAACTGCTTCAGGAATCAAATGGTCCTGGAAAAGTCAAATACCCCGTCAAAGCAGTTCCACATCCTCTTCTCCGAGAAAACACGTCACAGGATTTACATTGTCAGCCGCGACACGCTTCTTGAATTCATCAAGGAGTCGGCCAGGAGTCGTGACTGCCATTCATTGGACTTTGACAGTACTGCCATTTGTGCAGAGTGGCCTGGTCAAAGCATTCCGGGCACAAAATTGCTGTAAAACCCTTGTGTCTGGTCTGATGAGCTCGTGAGGTGGCTCAAAGGGGGCCTAGCTGAGGCCACCGGACGGGTCGCAGGTTGCGGATAGCGAACGACCTACCTACATAGGTAGATCAGCTGCGAATAAGCGGACATCCCTAGGGAGAGTACCGAAAATAAGCAGCCCCGGACAGCCAGCGGGTGTTCGCGAAGCAGCAACATTTAGGATGCGCTTGTGGTGCCGCCTCGTATAAGCTCACACACTCCTCTAGTCCTACACACTACCTACCCTTATCCCAACTCCCCACACTCACCTCATACCGGGCCGGACTTAGTGTGTTATTCGACCAGTGCCGAGAGTCAGCCTGGCTGGGGGCCTGGTATATAAACGAGACCAGTCGTTAACGGAGAAGTCAGGACTTGGCAGCCCCTGTTCTAAGTATGCTTATCCGGTCAACGTGGATCTGCCGGACGGACCTTACCCTTCTCTGCAGCTCATGGGAAAGAATGGAAAAATACAAACAAACAAAAAACAAAAATGAGTCTGGCACTTCCCAAATGGCAACAGGGGCAATCCCAAACAGGGAAAGGCAGCGGCCCAAAGGCCTGGCCCAACCCGCAAAACAGCAGAGAAAAACCTGCGCGGAGGAAGACGCTAGGGCGAGCCCAAAGGGGTCCCTTCCCGGATCCGGGGTGGGTGGTGAATCGGCTCCCCAAAACCGATACCTTGGCAGAGTGGCTGGGCTGCGGCTACCATCTTCTAGTGTCCAAGCCAAGACGTACCCATATGCCTATAGAAGGAGTGCTGGCAAAAATACTCCGTCGGCAGAACGCAAGCCAGATGTCCAGCCCAACGGACAAATGGCTACAGAAGGTTAGTGGGCCTCGAAGGTGCTGCCGAACTTTGGCAGGAAGCACCGAAGAAGGAAGCACCGAAGAAGGAAGCCCCTCAGCCAAAGAGGCAGCGCTCGCGGGAGACTCCTGGGCCAACACCGAAGCGCTCCAGAGTACTGCCAAATACATCGTTCGCGGAGATTGCCAGCGAAAGGACGCTGATTGGCGTCCTGGACAAAGGCAGCGCGGACTCCCGAATCCCCAAGAACCAGTGGAAGTGGGTGGTAGCGGCACTGGCCGACCGCTGCTTTGAGCTGCTGGAAAAGCAGCCTGGACCGTCCCCGTCTGCAAAGACATGGGCTGGTACCAGGGCTGCATAAAATCGTAGCCTGTGAAGACAGGCGCTCCGTTCAGCTGTACAAAGCAGCGGTGGCGCAAGTAGGGGAAGTCTACCCAGGGGCGAAGCTCGTCGCTGTAGACTGGGCGAAGTGCCCAGTAGACCAAGGGCGAGATTCTGGGTGCAAAGTGGAGTCGTCACAGGGCCCTACAAGTCAGGCGGTGGTCGTCCTCAATAAGGAGTCGCTGGTGCCGATTGGGGCTGCAAAGGCGAGCTCAACTTTGGGTTCAGCTCAGTGACCGTAAAGGTCTACAAGTCGGATGCAGCGGCCGGGGCGCATCCTGTCGACATGCCAGTCAGGCAGGACGCTGCCTCGGAAATCGAAACAGACCTAGAAGGCTACTCCACCGATAGCACGCTGAGACGTGAGTTCGAGGCAATATGTCGCGACGAGGAAGTCAAAGACGATCTAGACGCAAACATTACAGTGGTGGAGAACTCTAAGGATGTCCTTAAGACCCCTTCAGATAAACCTCCACCACTGTAAAGCAGCATCCGCTGCTCTTATACTCCGCCTCGAAGAGAGCGGAGCGGACGTAACCCTAGTCCAGGAACCCTGGAAAGTGGGAGACAAGGTTTGTGGACTAGGGTCGAAGGAGTACAAAATGATTGTAGCTCAACATGAAGGTAAAAGCCGCACCTGCATTCTTGCCAGAAAGCACCTAAATATTTTTCTGCTCCATAATTATAGCGATAGCGACAACGCGAGAGGTTGGACATAGACCTACTAATAGGTTGCTCACCACACTCAGTGGGGGAGCTCGGACACAAATGTAAGGGGTGAGTCACTTTTCAGCTTCATCCTTAACTCAAATCTATTTATTTGTAATCGGGGCAATGACCCCAATTTTTATACCCGATACTCAAAATGAGTATTGGGGTATATAAGATTTGTGGTGAAAACGGATGTGTGTAACGTCCAGAAGGAAGCGTTTCCGACCCCATAAAAGTATATATATTCTTGATCAGCATCAATAGCCGAGTCGATTGAGCCATGTCTGTCCGTCCGTCCGTCCGTCCGTCCGTCCGTCCGTCCCTATTAGCGCCTATTGCTCAAAGACTATAAGAGCTAGAGCAACGACATTTTGTATCCAGGCTTCTGTAATATGTCACTGTTACAAGTGTATTTCAAAACTTCGCCCCGCCCACTTCCGCCCCCACAAAGGACGAAAATCTGTGGCATCCACAATTTTAAAGATACAAGAAAACCAAAACGCAGAATCGTATAGAATGAATTTATCTTCTAGACTGCAGAATTTGAATTGGATCATTATCATTATTATAGCCAGAATGAAGAAAACAATTTCATTTTTCTCGCCCTGTCTCTCTCTAACACACACGTATCATAGCCGGCTTTGCATAGCGCAAAACATTAGCGCCTAGATCTCAGAGACTATAAGAGCTAGAGCAACCAAATTTTTTATCCAGATTCTATAATATCGGACCTTGACGAGTTTGTTTCAAAATTTCGCCCCACCCCTTCCGCCCCCGCAAAGTGCGAAAATCAGTGGCATCCACAGATCTCAGAGACTATTAGACCTGACTGTAGAGCTCTCACTGTTACAAAACTATTTGTAATTTTTCACTGCAGAACTCACTGTTGATAGCTCACAGCTACAAGTGTGTTTCAAAATTTCGGCCCCACCCCTTCCGCAGCCATAAACAACGAAAATCTGTGGCAACCACAATTTTGAAGATAGGAGAAAATTAAAAACGCACAATCATAGAGAATGGCCATATCTACCAGATTGCCGAATCTTGCCGAATCGAATCAGATCGGATTATTATTATAGTCAAAAAGTAACAAATCAATTTGCAGTGGCTACGCAGCGCCAGTCGACACGTTCTGACTGATTTTCTGTCTCTCTCGCACGCACTCTTTAACGTTTAATGTAGCCATACTGACTATGTATCGGGTATAAATGTAGAGTTGCGGTCGCAGCAGCAACTCACAACGTTCCCCTCGTTATAATTTAAAACCGACAGCAGGTTATTGACCTCACCTTAGCGTCTCACAAACTGTTGGACATAGTCAAGAGTTGGCAAGTCCTTGATGACCTTTCCTTCTCTGACCATAGGTATATCAAGACCACACTATCCCTCGAGAGTCCGAAACCTAATAACTACATTAATCCCTGGAAAGCCAACTGGGAAAATATAGCTCAGCCCTGGAGGACTTACTCCACTCCAAAGCACCAACATGCCCGGACACAAAGACGACCTAGATCGTCTGGTGAACAGGTTCACAGAAGCATGCAACAAAGCCTTTGCGTCAGCATGGCCCTCTAGCAAACCTAGGGGAAAAGAAACCCCCTAGTGGTCAAAACAAATAGACATCCTACGTAAAGCTGCAGGATCCTCTTCAACAGGGTGTATTGGCGCCTGTCAACAAAAATATCGCACAACCGTCCCACGGTTTCCCCTTCCTTTATGCACCTTGCACTGTTAGGGCAGTTACGCGCAAGCAAAAATGACATAAGCTAACAGCGGCAACTGTCAATGTGTGGTGAGAAAAAGGGAATGAGAGAACCAAGGGCTCAAGCGGAAGGAGAGTGGCTTGTGCCTGTCTTTTCAATTGTACTCGCGATCCCAGACGGACGTCTGAAGAAAAAACCAAAGTCAGTGCAGTGAAAAGAAGGAACAACTCTAACCTCGACCGTAATTACCGCGTGTCCATCGTGGCTAAGATCTAGTCAGCAGATCAGCCGACCATTCCTAATTTTTATTAAGCGAAGGCCGAACCCATCGGGTGAGTGAAATTATACCCCAACTGCCGGCCAACGGAAAATTAAAGTTCGTTTTTTTCCTTAAAACCTAACCATAGGTTTACTTAATACTTAATACCGTACGAAACGCCGGTCGTAGTGCCGTAAGCCGTACCCACCACATTCTCGTCTTCTTGCCGCACATATAAGTACCCATCGTACCGATCGATTACCGTAGGTGTTAGCCGTCTTCGACTCCAAATCTTCTTGCGGCTTGGCGTCTGTCCGCCATGTGAGCATCACTGTATTTACCGCAGGGGTGTACCGGCGTGGGTCCACACACATACAATCCGTGCTCGGCCTACACCAGTGAAAAACGGTCGATGGGCTTATATCTACACGTGCAGTGACATAGTTGTGTGAAGTTTACGATTCCCTCTTCAGAGAACTATCGTCATTTCTACGTCGCTTACGCCGCCCGCATACGAACAGTAACGCTGAATGGAGAGGACGATTACCGGTGCCGTGATACAGTTTGCGTTGCTGAAAAAGTCATTCTATGTCTCGATCATGGCCATGGCTATGCCCATGCTCTTCTTCATATTGGAATAATGCTTTGGAACCCCACTATTGTACTGACCCTAGGATTAACATTAAAATTCGTGTGAATCGGTTTGTTTGGATTATTATAAAGAAATGTGCAGCTGCAAAGAAAGGAACCAAGACTAATACTCGCGCATATCGCCTATCTACTCTGACACACTGATATTTACAAGTTTTCAGCCCTCCTCATCGACCACATGGAAGCGCTTTCATCGTTGGATTTGATCGTAATGTGGTGATAACCTGTGAACGTCTTCGCTGGAATTCAAAATTCTAAGCGAGTCGAAGCGACATTAACGTTTCCATGCCTCGACCGTAAACTTCTCAGCAGTACTGTAACGCTGACCAATCCAAGTGTTCGAGTGTTTGTTTTGCTCTGCTCTTTCGCAAGCAATGTAACTTTCTGCAATTCTTACTCTATCGACAACCGAACTTATGATTGGGATTACCCCACAAGCAATTGCTGTGCATTTTAAAGATGCATCAATCCGTCCCTTGTTTTTGCATTTAAACTGAAAACCATTCGAATATATTTCTATTTGTGTAACGGAATTACGATTATTCCTGAATATACTCTTTATCATTAGCCGACCCTAGTCTAATAAGATCTTTCATCATGATATTTTTATATAAATATTTAATCTTAATAGCAGCTTATTTGAACATATTATCATTATTACCTTTAGTAGCCTTTATATATATATAACCATTTAGCAGCCATGAGAGCTTTTAGGAACGTTCAATGAATAAACTGTTTAAAATGAATTCCGTTAATTGTTGCCGTTATTAAGGATCATGTGGCGCCGAGATGACGTAACCTAGCAGAAGTAGAGCGTTTATTTTAGGGATCGTTACCAATTAGTCAGCCTATTTGGACCGGTGCGATCAAGGAAGGGTGGGCATACCGAGTTGCAATGACACCGCAAGCAACTCCAGCTCAAATTCGCCCACTCTACCCGACTAACCATGAGACCGGCAACAACGCGTGCATGGATCTCGATCATACCCTCCATCTGCTCGTCTACCGTTTCAGATCCTAGCCTCCTGCTTCGTTATCTGTTACATTATTAGCTATATATATATTTATATATATAATAAATTTAACAGAAAAATAAAAAATATTGGCGCCCAACGTGTGGGGCCCGAGCGGTCACAACCCCAGTAAATGTCGAAGACAGTCAACTACACCCGACTGGAAATTCCTTATCCTTCTTGGTTCAGATAACCTTTCTTGCTTTATCCATCCCTCAATATCGGTTGTGAAGGTAGAGTGTAGCTAACCTATCAAAAATCTCAAGTTTTTTTCTCTGTAGGATAATAGGAGCTCGGTGAGAAGAGATAGTAGAGAAAGACTGTTGAAATCCTGATGTTTTCCATTAAGCTCTTGGTCCAGTATATCGATCGAGTGCAAGTAGATATTCCATCCGTCGATCGAAATCGGGTTAATTTATGGCGACAAGCTATAACCTATCTCGCGGAGTTGAGAGTATACTCAAGGAAGTTTATTTGCATCTTTTTTCTATTTTCTATCATCCTCCCAACTATAAAGAGCGTCGTCGACTGTCAAATTCTGCTTTTTCAAGAGTAAGCTCTTGGTCCAGTTGATGAAGTAAGACCTACTTGGTCCAGTTCTTGGATAGATTCAGCCGTTGATAGAAATCAGGTGTATGTATGGCAAAAAAGCTATAGCCTGTCTCGCGGTAGAAAGAACCTGTCCGATTCAGTGTCTTTGTTTTCTACACGTCTTTGTTTTCTCTTAGACAGTGAGATTAGATAGCGAACGAGATTCAGTCTATCTCTTATGTGCATCGAAGCAGAATCATGATCCTTTTATTTAAGAACATTTTGCCATAAGAGAACCAGAGCGGTGAGAAATATTTATTTATTTATTTGTATATGTATATTCCTAACGCGACAGTATTTCTACTTTATGTTAATGCGCTAGTCACATGGAGTTCACATGGTTGTGTGCTTTTAAGCAGAATGATTTTCTTATTCTAACATTTTTAGTATGACTAATATTTTATTATTATGACTATATTTGTATTATTAATACTAATAACTAATTCTAATTTTTGTATTTTTATTATTATTTTGTATTGTATTATTATTACTATTATTTTTTTTTTTTTTTTTTTTTTTTTTTAGTTATTTTATTATTATTTTTTTAATTTATTTTTTATTTATTTATTTATTTATTTATTTATTTTTTTTTTTTTTTTTTTTTTTATGGGTTTATCAAGTGTTTTTCTAATTTCTCCCTAAATTGCGTTGCTCTACTAATATTTTTAATATTGAAAGGTAACTCATTCCATAACCGAATAGCATTTGTTAAAATTGTTTTCCTGAATTGGCAAGTTTGTACCTTATGGTTACCAGATTCAACGTTCATTTGATGAAGCAAAGGTTAATTTATCATATAAGTAGCTCGGCTGTCTGGTATAGATTATTCGATGTAGAAAATAATTGTTCTGTACCCTATCCATGTCTTTAAATCCATTTTGAATATTTGTCTTGCTAAGATTGAGATATGATCTGTTCGTCTCTTATTATATATGTAGCGGGCAATGTTGTTAAATGTTACTTTTAGTTTTTTTTGAGATTCAGCGTCACAATTTCCAAATATTTCAATACCATAGAATAAGGTGGGTGTCAGATATGTCTTAGCTATCATTAGTTTGAGTATATCTGGTAGGTATTTTTGTGTTGGTGCGAGTTTTTCTTAGTAGACTATATGTTCTACCAGTAGCTTTCACTACTTGGTTACTCCAAGAAAGCGTATTGTTAAATGTTAATCCTAAGTTTTCCACATGATCTACGTAATTAATTTGTTTTCCTTCGATTTCAAGTTTTGGATAGGCCATCGTATTTAATTGCTTCTTGTATATAATTACACATTTACATTTATCTGGATTAAGTGCCAGACCATTACGCTTCGCCTAGCTACTCACATTGAACAAATCACTGTTACACACACTTATACACTCATCAATTTTACTCAATGGACGACTAACATACATTTGGACGTCATCCGCATACATATGACTTTTTACAATTTAACAGGACGTCTGGCAGGTCATTCACATATAATGAGAACAAAAGCGGCCCAAGAACTGAACCTGAGGGCACACCACGTGTAGTGCTCATCATTGAAGAAATTCTACTTCCACTTACTACTACCTGTCTTCTATCCGTTAAATACGATTTTAATAGCTTTATAGCTACCTTACTAAAATTGAAAAAGTTAACTAATTTTACTTAATAAGATTTCGTGGTTAACCGTGTCAAATGCTTTACTGAAGTCAAGTAGTACTAATAGCGTCACATTTCCTTCATCTTGTGTTAATCTAATGTCTTCCGTTATTTGCTATTGCCGTAGTACAGCTTCTTTGTCTTCTGTAACCTGACTGTTTGTCACTTAGTAGTGCATTGTTATCTAGGAAAGTTCGAATTTGTTGTGACATTAATTGTTCAAGAACTTTTTGACAAAACGATAGAATTGATATAGGTCTATATTCATTTTTCCTTTAGGGACCGGGGTTATTTTTCGCAAGTTTCCATGTACTTGGAAATATTGATTTTTTGTTAAGACAGTATTGCAAATATAAGTTACATGTGGTATTATTTTCGGAAGTAAGCTTTTTTTAGAAATTTTGGATGTATTTCATCCAGTCCGATTGCATTTGACTTAATTTTAAGCACAGATTCAAGGACATCACACTGACTGGCACACATGAAGCTAAAGTTATTATCACAGGAACTATTCGGTATATTGTCAAGATAATGATCGCTGCTTCAGGTACCCCGTTTATCACAAATTTTCTATTTAATTCGTCTATGTCTACATCAATTTTTGGTGTTATTTGTCCTCTTCCTATTCCCAAGTCTTTGAGCTCCCTCCATGTCCTCTTGTTAATATTGCACTTTGAAACCTTACAGAATAAAAAGACTTTTTAGCTGTCAGTATTAATAGGTTGGTTTTTTCCTTAAAGTTTTAAATTCTTGATACTGAACAGACGTTCTGTAGCGTTTCCATTTGTTATATGCTTTGTCCCTTAATGATATATTGTGTGCAATACATTGATTGAACCATGGATTTTCTTTGGTGCAATCTTTAATTTACGCAGCGGTACGAATTTTCATATAAAGACATGTTATGTGAGCTCGTAGTTGTTCTACTTGAGAATTAACATCATCCATGTTAAATATTATATTCCAGTCATATGTATTGAATTCGTCATTAAGTTTGGTAATGTCAATGCTCTTAAAATTTCGGTACCATATGTCGTCGTCAATCTTTTTACAATTAAAATCATAAGTCAGGAAAAGTAGGTCGTGTCTGGAAAATATTGGGACAGATAACTGATCATAAAGAACGATTTTTCTTTATCATTGACAAAACAAAGGTCAATAATGTACTTGCAGTGTTTGAGAAATGTGTTGGTCTACTATTATTGACTAGATGCAAGCCTAACGATGCCATCGCTGACTCCATATGTCGTTCCTTCAGTATATTGCTGTTTTAGATCCCCGATAATAATTACGTCAGTATAGCTTACAGATAGGTCTGAAATTGCATCAATTACTTGTTGGTAGATTGTATTGCGGTGTGGTCTGTACAGACAGCCCAATAGTATTTTAAGAGAACTGTTAGAGGCCGATAATTCTATAAAAGGTATTCTATTGCACTTTCTGGAGGTGCATTGCATATTAATTTGGATTTGAGTTTCTTGTTTATGTATTTAGCAACACCCCCACCATTTCCCTTTCCGATCAGATCGGTATAGATCAAATCCGGTACACAAAATGACATTATCACATAGATGCGGCATGAACCACGTTTCCGAAACACAAACTACATCAACATCTGATTGTTCAAACATATATCGGAACTCATCAATCTTACCATACAGACTCTGAGCATTTATATGACAAATATTTATGCCATCTTTTGTTTAGCCAGCGTACGAATCAATATCCTACTATTCGTTGGAAGTCTATTCATATTATGGACCATTTAAAAGATAGATAGCATATTAGCAGCACACGCAATATACACAAATCACTTATAACTATATAAAAACATAAAACCTTAAACTTCAACATTATATTACTATGGCTAAGGGAAGTTTTACTAACGAAAAAAGGTTATTCTGGTCTGTATCAACTGGCCTGTTAACTGCACCTGGATCAACTGCTGCAAGCTCATCCTCGGAAGTATCCCGCAATGTTTGCAGGTCATGCATGTTTTCCACTCTAAAAATCTCTCCAGCTGGATGCTTCTTAACATGCACGATCGCCCGACGAGTGAAAACAGCCGATAGTGCTTTTCCTTTTTCATTTTCATCGCCTCTTTGAAAACAGCCAGATTCTCTTTAGACAGCTGCTCATTAATATAAAACGCAGCCTGCGAGTCGAATTCCATTAGGTCCAGTGATAGCAGTTTTTCGATTCCTGCGATAGGTGCCAACAGCTCGCAACAACGCCGCCTTCTCTCTCCACACTCTCTAGTCGCAGGATTATCACTGGATCAACAGCTGTTCCGTGAGTTCTCTGTCGGATCCTAAAGATGTCTTTCACCCTTGGGAGGGGTGTTAGATTAAGGGCAAAGCACATCTTGTTGAATCGGACCTTCAACATTTCACCTTCTTCAAAGGGTATTCCATGAATACGGAGATCACACGCAATGTCCGCTTTGGCGCGCTCAACACATTGTGTGCTTAGATCTCTAACTTGCGCACGTATTTCTTGCATACCATGTACCTCATTTTTGAGTTTGATAATTTGCTGCTCCATTTCGTGGATTACTCACCCGCCTTTTCAATTGCAGGACACGTTCAGTAAGTTTCTTCACATCTACTGCCATACCAAGAATTTGATTGGTCATAGCTGTGAACTTTTCCTCTATGGTTTTTTGTATTCCTTTGCCTTGATATATAAATTAGTCCGTATTTAGTTTCGTAATTATCTATAAAAGATCATTGGGTAGAGATTATATACGATAATCATGCCCCTAAGTCGTAGTCGAGAAATTGGCTCAAATAGAGAATCAGGGAATAACTTGTAGCACGTGCGACTACCTAGCTCAGTTAATTACCCAGCTGGACACCAATTCCACCGAGTCTGTTTTAACCGTAAAGCTGGAGCCAAAAGATTTGTCCTTTCTGCCCGTGAATGTATTGAAAGTGTTCATTCACAACCAATCAATACACAAACCATCGACGAGGTGGAACAACAAACGTTTCAGCAACTGTTCGGGGTTAGTTCGGAAAGACAGACGGTTCAGAGAGCCACCATCTAGATATAGTCTAGGAGGGACCCCGCCAGTCTCAGAGCTACGTGCTGATAGAATAAGCCAAATCATTTCAAATTGGAAAATACGGTTTTCAGGTCATTCCTCCATTAGCTCGGAAGACTTCATTTATAGGGTGAATGCCATGACCAACCAATCCTTAAATGGAAATTTTTGAACTGTTAGCCAGATATGCAAGCAACCTGTTTGAGGGCTGTGCCAGTGAATGGTTCTGGCGATACCACAAGAGTGTCCCCCTCATCCGATGGTCCGACCTGTGCGTAGCACTCAAGACTCAATTCAAAGACGGACGTACCGACAATAGTCGCATTGGCAGACAAACTAGTACAGCCAATGACTGAGCCCTATCTGTTAGAAGCTCTTAAAGCCAATTTAGTTCCAGAAATTCAACACGAAATCTTGTATGTACCCATCAAGAGTATCGCAGAGCTACGTCATATAGTTCGTACTCGCGAACGATTCTTGCAGAACTTGTCCAAATCTACTTCAACGTTGCAGCGTTCTGCGTCTAAACGATATATTTATGAGATGCATCAAACGTTCAGTGAGACGGATGACGATGCTGATAGTGTAGATAACGCAAGTATTGATGCCATGACCCTTAACTGTTGGAATTGTGGGAAGCTAGGTCACCGCTACCAGAATGTACTGGAGAGCGGAGGGTTTTGTTATAGGTGTGGGAAAGCTGACACTTACAAGCCCTCTTGTAGAAAATGCAATCCAAAACTTGGCAGCTCGTGCACCGTTGATCAGTGCACGCAGACAGATGGTATCGAAAGCCACCAATACGGTTTAACGAGTTCAAAACAAACTCGCTACCACTTCAACCGGCCATGTCACAAATACCAGACTTACCAACCAGGACAGAGATAGAATTGTAGCCAACGCTCCCTACGAATGAAGTTGCGTAGATGTGCTTTTAATGAAACACGAAAGCAAGAACGGAAAGTTTGTTAGCCGCCGTAGTTGGGAATGCGCAGGACATAAGACCGTATGCAGAGGTCCAACTATTGGGGGAGAACAGTCACTGGTCTTTTGGATACAGGAGCAACAATCAGTTGTATTGGAGGGATTTAGCGTTGAAAAGTTAGTCATGCGACCGTCAAAACCGTTAATGCATCTGTGCGAACCGCTGATGGAGCTACGCAGAAAATTGTAGGCAAGATCACCACTCCCGTTCTGTTTCGAAACGAAACTAAACCCATAACATTGTATTTAATACCATCCCACTCTCAAGAATTATACCTTAGTGTCGATGGTCCCGCGGAGTTGCCTTTAACAGCACCAATTAAATCCGCTCTAGCAGTTAATCTGTCGCAAGTTGCTGGCTGGCTGACCGCCGTAGCTGGCACTGCCGTAGCTGTAGCTGGTTAAGCTCTTTTATTCTATAAATGCATCGGTCATAACCTAGTACAATGTTTCTAAATAACCTCACCGCAGTATGTCCTCCTGCTTTAACCTCTCGACAGTAAAAGTGAAGCTTAAAATTATGGCGGCCTCGTGGTAGCCGAAAAATATGCCCGTTCATTCGTGGCTGGAAATTCAACATCTATCGATATACATTAAATACTAAATAGCCTAACGCGGTCAACTATCGACCGTCGACACTTAGCATTGACTTTGGTCTGCATTTAAATTGTTACCTCAGGTGTAGTAACCCAGAATGCCAAGCCCGAAGTTACTGCCTTAGCCAAGGATGACCATATGCATATAAGCCTAACGGATTCGCAACAGGCCATGTTGTCAGAGGCTATCAAAAGTTCCGTCATTCGCCAAAGAAGGTCTAGGCCGAACCAGCTGGATAAGTCACGATATCGATATAGGGGATGCAAAGCCAATTAAACAGCGGCACCATTCTGTATCTCCTGCCGTCGAAAAGGTCATGTTTGAGGAAGTAGATAGAATGATAGCGCTTGGCGTTATTGAGGGAGTCCGATAGCCCATGGTCGTCACCAGTCGTTCTCGTTAGAAACCTGGAAAGGTGAGAATATGTCTCGATAGCCGGAAGGTCAACGAAGTCACAGTGAAGAGCGCATATCCCATGCCTTTGATCGATGGAATATTGCCGACTACCAAAAGCTGAATATATTTCCAGCATCGATCTGAAGGATGCCTATTGGCGATCCCATTGACCTCAGACGCTCGCGAAAAGACCGCGTTCACCGTCCCGGGGAGACCCCCTTATCAACGCTCCACAAACTATGTGTAAATTAATGGATAAAGTTATACCCTCTCAGTTACGACATGAAGTGTTCGTCTATCTAGATGATTTGCTCGTTGTATCTTCTACTTTCGAAATCCATGTGCGTGTGTTATCCGAGTTGGCATCTCGGTTAAAACATGCTGGGTTAACAATTAATGTCGAAGGTTTTAGGAGTAACTGGCTGGTATCATAAATTCATTCGAAATTATGCCGGTCTGGCTGCCCATTGTCGGACACGTTGAAACAGAAACGTAAATTTGAATGGACGAATGAGGCACAACATGCATTTGAAGACCTGAAAGGTAAACTTTGCAGTGCTCCTGTTTTGCATAGTCAAATTTTCGGATTCCATTCGCTAGTCACTGCGATGCGAATCATACTGGCGTGGGCGGAGTTTTATGCAAAAGATGTCGAAGGTAACGAGGTTCCGATCGCATATATGTCTAGGAAGCTAAATCAATGCCAACGAAATTACTCGGTTACAGAAAAGAGTGTTTAGCAGCTGTACTGTGTGTTAAAAGTTTCGCGCCTACATCGAAGGACATGAATTTGTCATTATTACAGATCATGCTTCGTCAAAATAGCTTATGAGTCAATCGGATTTGAGCTCTAGACTCGCCAGATGGTCGTTAAAATTATAAGGTTTTGACTTCCAAATTCATTACCGAAAAGGAGTCAACAACAAAGTTCAGACGCCCTGTCCCGAGCCTATACTGAAGACCTGTCCGAACTCCAAATGGACAGTCTGCTAGATCTCAGTTCACCACAGTTTCACTCAGTTGAGTATGAGGATCTAAAAACCAAAATAACAGCCAACCAGACGAAAATGCCTGATGTCAAAGTAATTGATGGTTTCATTCATCGCAGTAGGAGAAAAAGTATCCGATGATCTCTGCTGGAAGTTATGGGTACCATCCGCCCTAACGGCCGTTGTGCTGAGTCAAGCACACGAACATCCTCTCTCCTCACACGGTGGTATCCACAAAACGCTGGAGCGAATACGGCGATACTACTATTAGCCGAATTTGGTCACCGATGTGAAGACATATGTTAATCAGTGCGAGGTATGCGAATGATCAAAACATCCAAGTTATTGTTTACGACCTCCCATGGGAAAAACTCAGGGAACTAACAGATTCTTTCAGAAATGTATGTAGACTTCTTGGGACCGTATCCGCGTAGTAAGTCAGGGAACATAGGAATCTTTATAGTCCTGGATCATTTCGCCAAATTCCCATTTCTCAAACCCGTTAAAAAGTTTACAGCGGATTCGATCATCTGATTTATCGAGGAAGAGTTGTTTCACTGCTTCGGCGTACCCGAGACGGTAGTATCGGATAATGGAGTTCAGTTTAAGTCACAGTTATTCCAGAGCTTGCTGCAAAACTACGGTGTCAAACATATGTTTACAGCCGTGCATGTACCCCAAGCAAATGCGTCAGAACGCGTGAATCGTTCGGTCATTGCCAATCAACTTGGGATGAGGTTAGGTTAGGTTAAGGCGGTAGCCTGGAGGGGTAAGACCCTCCCGCCCCCAAGCTCACTTGGACCTATAAAAGGTCCGTTGTGTTGCCGCATGGGCATGTGCCCCTTCGCGTTGCCCGAACCGTGAGAGCATACTACTGCAGGTTAAGGGCAGTCCCATCCGGTGGCTTGGATGTACTTGGACAAGGTCCCTGGTTTGATTTCGGACAAGTCCGAAATGTCCGTGAGGAAAGCGGCCCCGAGAATGCGAAGACGACGATTTCCAAGGGCTGGGCAGTGGCAGAAGAAGTGGGGACCGATTCCTCCTCCTCCTCGTCGCGACAACTCCTGCAGAAGTCGTTATGAGGGATTGACAGTCTAGAGGCATGAGTGCCGATCTGCCAGTGTCCCGTAATGGCTCTAGTAACTGCAGAGCACTGTGCTCTGCTGAGTTTATACAGCTCTGCTGAGCGCTTCTTCGATCGATATGGCCATATCAATCTTGAGACTTTACAGGAGACGGTTTGCTGCCATCTCCTATTGGCCTTTTGCTCGAACAATTCGTGCGTTAGAGCCTGCATCGTAGCCAAGGGCATCGCTACTTGCTCCCTCCGATAGAGAGGAATCGTAGTACCCTGCCTGGCTAGCTCGTCGGCGGCGTCGTTCCCCTCTATGTCCCTGTGGCCGGGGACCCATATAAGGAAAGATCTAACTGCTCTGCGATCTCGTGCAGAGACCTGCGGCAGTCATTTACAGTCGCTGAGTTCGACGATATTGAGCCTAGAGCTTTGATAGCTGCTTGGCTGTCGAGAAGACGCACACTAAGTGCGTATCTAGAAGTAGTTTGGAGACGATCGAAATGGCCTCCTTGATGGCTTCAACCTCCGCTTGGAACACACTACAGTGATCCGGGAGCCTGAAGCAATGACTGATGTTCAGCTCGCTGCAGTAGACTCCGCCTCCCACGCGGCCGTCTAGCTTTGAGCCATCAGTGTAGAAGTGGACCGCATTTGCAGGTCCTGGTTCGCCCATCTCCCAGTCCTCCCTAGGTGGGATTGATACCTGGAAGGGCGTCGAGAGGTGATCACTAGGAATACAGTAGTCCGTCCCTCTGGTAATTGCGGGAGTCTCATCAGGATTCCCGAGTGCCCAACCGCGGATGCTTTCCACAGTCTGGCTTCTCTCATTCTGAGGGCGGAAAGTGTTGCCACCTTCTTTCCCATGAGATCCACAGGGAGGAGGTCCAGCACAGTATCCAGGGCTTCCCCTGGAGTAGTGCGAAGCCCGCCAGTTATGCATAGCTCTGCCATGCGTTGAACTCTGCTGAGTTTGTTGAGGCATGTCCTTCTGTCTGGGGATGGCCACCATACCACCCTCCATAGAGCATGATTGGTCGTATGATGGCGGTGTAGAGCCACCGAACTATGTAGGGGTCATTCCCCACTTTAGTCCGATGGCTTTCCCTGCATTATAGAGGGCCACTGTGGCCTTCTTTACTCTATCCTCTATGCTCAATTTCCAATCGAGCTTTCTATCGAGGGTTAGGCCAAGATACTTGGCGTTGTTGCTGAAGACCAGCGTTTCCCCACATAGTCTTGGGGAATCAGTACCGGAACTTTGTACTTCCAGTGAAAAGCACCAGTTCCGTTTTAGACGGGTTGACGCCTAACCCGCATTTGTCTGCCCATTTCGACATTATCGTGAGAGTACTTGTCATGCACTCACACAACGTCTGCGGAAATTTTCCGGAGAATGCTATGGCAACATCGTCCGCATACGCCACCACACGGCAGCCACCCCTCTATCTCCCGCAGCAGTGTGTTCACTGCCACGTTCCATAGGAGGGGCGAGAGGACTCCGCCCTGCGGTGTACCTCTTCTGACAAATCTGGTACACGTTGACGTCCCCAGTGATGCCTCAACCGTCCTGCATTGTAGCATCTGATCGATCAGGCTCACCGTCCTGGAGTCAACGCCCAGATCCGTCAGTGCGCCCGTGATAGCGGTCGGAAGGATGTTGTTAAAGGCGCCTTCTATGTCGAGGAAGGCTACTAGGGTGTACTCCTTAAAGTTAAGGGACGCTTCGATGATCGATGTGATCGAGTGTAGGGCCGTCTCGGTGGATCTTCCTTCCGGTAGGCATGCTGGGAGTCTGAGATCAGACTGGGCGGAATGCACGCCGTGAGATGCAGCCCCAGGAGCCGCTCCATCGCCTTTAGAAGAAAGGACGATAGACTAATGGGTCTGAAATCTTTTGGGGCAGTGTGCGAGGGCTTGCCTGCCTTGGGTATGAATACGACTTTGGTCTGAAGCCAGGTGCCAGGAATGCACCCGTGGGAGAAGATTCCCTCGTAAATTATTTTGAGCCAGTTAATGGCCTTATGTCCCGCGTGAATCAGTTGGGCAGGGAAAATGCCGTCTGGCCCCGCGGACTTGTATGGGGTTTAAAGCTTCTGATCGCCCAGGGATATGTTTTCCTGGCTTAGCAGGCTCAGGATGGCATTTGAGGCGACAGAAGGAGGCGCGAGGTAGTTGGGTCTGTTTTCATCGCAGCCAGGGAAGTGGGTATTTAGGAGAAGATTTAGCGACTCATCGCTGGACGTAGTCCACGACTGGTCGGTGTTCTTCAAGTAGCCCAGGGTGGGTGTTGTCTTCGAGAGAACTCTGCGCAAGCGCGAGGCTTCTGAGTTACTCTCGAGGGGGGGTCTGGTTGATCATGCCCCATGTATGCGGAGCAGATCCTCAGCGAGCGCTCCTGGCCTTCGAGGCTCACTGCGGTGTGGTCTTCATTGCTGAAATTTGGGAGCAAAAATAGGTGCAACTCTCTTTTTGCAAGAATGCAGGTACGAACTTTACCTGCGGTTTCAGCTACGTATAGCTTGTAGTCAGAAGTCCTCAGACCGGAGACCCTGTTTCCGGAGGATCCAGGGCTCCTGTATGAGGACTATGTCGGCTCCACCCTTGGCCAGGTGGAGCAGTAGAGCAGCGCATGCTGCCTTACAATGGTGGAGGTTTATCTGCAGGAGCGTCAACGACATTCCTGAGGCTCGCCTCCACCATTGTTGTCTCTAGGTCGCTGTCAGGGGACTCTGGCTCTTCCCCGACAACGATGTGGCTGAGACCTCTGGCTAGGTCGCTCTCGTCGAACGCGTAATCGTCCAAGATGTCGTCCGACATCATGGACGCCGCATCCGACGCCGGGTTGTCCTCCTCTTTCGGGATCTCCGGCAGCTCCGGGTCTGGCTCGACCTCCGCTTGCCTGCCCTTGCGATCGGACTTGTAAGTGGATATGGTGACCTTTTTGTAGCCATAGTCCACTACACCGTCCGACTTTGCGAGGAGATCAATAGATTCCTCATTTAGGACGAGGATGATCTGGCGCCTCTGCCCTTGGATATCCTCCACCTTTGCCACCTTCCAATCGGCTGTAGGAAGGTGGGGGTTGCAGACCTGCAGTAACCTGAGGATCTTCTCAGGCTCTGCAGGCTTAGCCGAGACCCATGCTCTGGCTCTCGGGCGGCTTGGGACATCTTCCCATTTCACGGCCTCCAGTTTCGCCCCTGGATAGACCTCTTCGAGGGCCGCCACCGCCTTCATGTAGAGGGCCGCAGAGCGAGCGTCTTGGCAGGCGATGGCTTTCACCTTGCCTTGATGCCACCCTGCGTCCTCACACTTTGGTGGTGGTCCGCCGTTCTCCTCCAGTTCCAGTAGGAACCGGTCCTGGAGCTCATTCTCCACCAGGTGCCACTTATCGCGAGGGACGTGGCCGTCCTCGGCGCCCCTGTCCAGGACACCGATCAGGGTCTTGCCCCTCGCCACCTCAGCGAACGACCGGTTCGTGAGGTGGGTCTTCACCCCGCTTGGCTTGCTGGGCTTGGCCTGGCTGATTTGCGGGTCCTCCGCTGAGCGTTGCCGCTTGTTGGGGCCTTGGCTGCGCCCTTTCCGGCTTTGGCTGGCTGGAACAATGGAAGGATTGAGAAGGCCCACTGCCTCTGCTCTCTTCCTTCGACTGACGCCCTGGAAGTTCGGGTCATCGTTGGACAGGATGAAAGCCGCTCGTCTCCTGTCCTGGTACGACGGCTTTCCTCCCCGTGGTGCAGAGACGCTGATTCGCCGGGGCCCCCATGGGTTCTTCGGTCCCGGTGCGCTTACCAGCCGCGATTACGCTCTGCTTGGCAGCCACCCCGGTGTCCGTTTCGCCCTTGGAGCCACTCGACTCCGATTGGCTTTCGGGCCCCTCGCTGCGGCTGCTGCCTGAAGACGGTGGACCGACTCAGTCTCCTTCCCCGTCTTCTTTGGACCCGGTTTCCCAGGCGCTGGTGCAGAGGGATTGGCTTGTCCCTCCGGTACTTTAAGAGGAGTACCGAGCTCCTTTGCGGTTTTGTTGTTTTAATATTTTGATTGTTTGGCATAGTAGTTCCCACGAGTAGGCGGGAAGGGGATGGTCACCCGAGGCATAGCCCGCTTGCCCCGGGAAGCCTGATTTAAACTGGAGGTCGGCAGGTATCCAGAGTCCGCATATTAGCGACCGGGCACCCCCGGCCATGCATCCCCGGCATATAACAGTGTCACCTTGGATTGGGGTAATTTCACTGAGAGTTTTCTTCTCTCCGCCCGACTACCATTCGCCAGCATCCTAGCAGAGACATGACCGTGCCAGGACCTGTTTCCAGCCGCCCTCACGGGGAGAGTATAGTCGCACTTCCACCGGTGTGCACAGTTACGGCGGGTGACGGTTCGCTCGCAACCCTCTGTGTCCTAGGGGTGTAAGACGCAGACCGCACCGGGTATTACTAACCGGAGCGGCCGCGCCTCAGTTCCGAGTTCACAGTTGTGCGAGCCGACCCGTCATCCGTTTGTCCCCCTGTAGCACCCGATGGCTGACGGCTAACTTGGGATGAAAAGTTGAGCCATATTGCCTGTGCACTACGTTCGAGCACACATACCGCTATTAATTCGACCTTGTATAGAATAGCGTTTGGTCAACATATGGTTACCAATGGCTCTATCTATCAGCTAGAACTGCTTGAGGATCGAACAGTACAGTTTTCGCGAGATGATTCGTTTAATATCATTCGGCAAAAGCTATGCATTCAGCTCAACAGCAGCATAGTCGAAACGGAAAAGTATATAATTTGCGTAGTCGAGACGTCTCATTTGTCGTTGGTCAGGAAAAGTATAAAAGAAACTTCAAGCAAAGTAAGTAGTGTGGTCTTGATATACCTATGGTCAGAGAAGGAAAGGTCATCAAGGACTTGCCAACTCTTTGACTATGTCCAACAGTTTGTGAGACGCTAATGCGCCATCAATAACCTGCTGTCGGTTTTAAATTATAACGAGGGGAACGTTGTGAGTTGCTGCTGCGACCGCAACTCTACATTTATACCCGATACATAGTCAGTATGGCTACATTAAACGTTAAAGAGTGCGTGCGAGAGAGACAGAAAATCAGTCAGAACGTGTCGACGGGCGCTGCGTAGCCACTGCAAATTGATTTGTTACTTTTGACTATAATAATAATCCGATCTGATTCGGATTCGGCAAGATTCGGCAATCTGGTAGATATGGCCATTCTCTATGATTGTGCGTTTTAATTTTCTCCTATCTTCAAAATTGTGGTTGCCACAGATTTTCGTTGTTTATGGCTGCGGAAGGGGTGGGCCGAAATTTTTGAAACACACTTGTAGCTGTGAGCTATCAACAGTGAGTTCTGCAGTGAAAATTACAAATAGTTTTGTAACAGTGAGAGCTCTACAGTCAGGTCTAATAGTCTCTGAGATCTGTGGATGCCACTGATTTTCGCACTTTGCGGGGGCGGAAGGGGGTGGGGCGAAATTTTGAAACAAACTCGTCAAGGTCCGATATTATAGGAATCTGGATAAAAATTTGGTTGCTCTAGCTCTTATAGTCTCTCTGAGATCTAGGCGCTAATGTTTTGCGCTATGCAAAGCCGGCTATGATACGTGTGTGTTAGAGAGAGACAGGGCGAGAAAAAATGAAATTGTTTTCTTCATTCTGGCTATAATAATGATACGATCCAATTCAAATTCTGCAGTCTAGAAGATAAATTCATTCTATACGATTCTGCGTTTTTGGTTTTCTTGTATCTTTAAAATTGTGGATGCCACAGATTTTCGTCCTTTGTGGGGGCGGAAGTGGGCGGGGCGAAGTTTTGAAATACACTTGTAACAGTGACATATTACAGAAGCCTGGATACAAAATGTCGTTGCTCTAGCTCTTATAGTCTTTGAGCAATAGGCGCTAATAGGGACGGACGGACGGACGGACGGACGGACGGACGGACAGACATGGCTCAATCGACTCGGCTATTGATGCTGATCAAGAATATATATACTTTATGGGGTCGGAAACGCTTCCTTCTGGACGTTACACACATCCGTTTTCACCACAAATCTTATATACCCCAATACTCATTTTGAGTATCGGGTATAAAAATTGGGGTCATTGCCCCGATTACAAATAAATAGATTTGAGTTAAGGATGAAGCTGAAAAGTGACTCACCCCTTACATTTGTGTCCGAGCTCCCCCACTGAGTGTGGTGAGCAACCTATTAGTAGGTCTATGTCCAACCTCTCGCGTTGTCGCTATCGCTATAATTATGGAGCAGAAAAATATTTAGGTGCTTTCTGGCAAGAATGCAGGTGCGGCTTTACCTTCATGTTGAGCTACAATCATTTTGTACTCCTTCGACCCTAGTCCACAAACCTTGTCTCCCATTTTTCCAAGGTTCCTGGACTGGGTTACGTCCGCCCGCTCTCTTCGAGGCGGAGTATAAGAGCAGCGGATGCTGCTTTACAGTGGTGGAGGTTTATCTGAAGGGTCTTAAGGACATCCTTAGAGTTCTCCACCACTGTAATGTTTGCGTCTAGATCGTCTTTGACTTCCTCGTCGCGACATATTGCCTCGAACTCACGTCTCAGCGTGCTATCGGTGGAGTAGCCTTCTAGGTCTGTTTCGATTTCCGAGGCAGCGTCCTGCTCGACTGGCATGTCGACAGGATGCGCCCCGGCCGCTGCATCCGACTTGTAGACCTTTACGGTCACTGAGCTGAACCCAAAGTTGAGCTCGCCTTTGGCAGCCTCAATCGGCACCAGCGACTCCTTATTGAGGACGACCACCGCCTGACTTGTAGGGCCCTGTGACGACTCCACTTTGCACCCAGAATCTCGCCCTTGGTCTACTGGGCACTTCGCTCCAGTCTACAGCGACGAGCTTCGCCCTGGGTAGACTTCCCCTACTTGCGCCACCGCTGCTTTGTACAGCTGAACGGAGCGCTCGTCTTCACAGGCTACGATTTTTATGCAGCCCTGGTACCAGCCCATGCGTCTTTGCAGACGGGGACGGTCCAGGCTGCTTTTCCAGCAGCTCAAAGCAGCGGTCGGCCAGTGCCGCTACCACCCACTTCCACTGGTTCTGGGGATTCGGGAGTCCGCGCTGCCTTTGTCCAGGACGCCAATCAGCGTCCTTTCGCTGGCAATTCCGCGAACGATGTATTTGGCAGTACTCTGGAGCGCTTCGGTGTTGGCCCAGGAGTCTCCCGCGAGCGCTGCCTCTTTGGCTGAGGGGCTTCCTTCTTCGGTGCTTCCTTCTTCGGTGCTTCCTTGCCAAAGTTCGGCAGCACCTTCGAGGCTTCAATGCCTAGCTGGCGAATACTTTCGTGAAAGCCCGGGTGAGAAAAAGACTTGGTAATAGTTACTACGAACTTGAGGACCTACAAGGACGAATCCTGGGAAATTCCATGCTAAAGGTATAAAACAATGAGGTTTCAGGCGTGGATCACTCTTTTTCAGTGTATCACTGCCAAGTGTGATCTTGGTAGGGGGGGGGTGTTGTAGTGGCGGCTGTCCAGCAAAAATATCGCACAACCGTCCCACTGTTTCCCCTTCCCTTAGACATGCACCTTGCACTGTTAGGGCAGTTACGCGCAAGCAAAATGACATAAGCTAACAGCGGCAATTGTCAATGTGTGGTGAGAAAAGGGAATGAGAGAACCAAGGGCTCAAGCGGAAGGAGAGTGGCTTGTGCCTGTCTTTTCAATTGTACTCGCGATCCCAGACGGACGTCTGAAGAAAAAACCAAAGTCAGTGCAGTGAAAAGAAGGAGCAACTCTAACCTCGACCGTAATTACCGCGTGTCCATCGTGGCTAAGATCTAGTCAGCAGATCAGCCGACCATTCCTAATTTTATTAAGCGAAGGCCGAACCCATCGGGTGAGTGAAATTGTACCCCAACTGCCGGCCAACGGAAAATTAAAGTTCGTTTTTTCCTTAAAACCTAACCATAGGTTTTTAATACTTAATACCGTACGAAACGCCGGTCGTAGTGCCGTAAGCAGTACCCACCACATTCTCGTCTTCTTGCCGCACATAAAAGTACCCATCGTACCGATCGAGTACCGTAGGTGTTAGCCGTCTTCGACTCCAAATCTTCTTGCGGCTTGGCGTCTGCATACATGTGAGCATCACTGTATTTACCGCAGGGTGTACCGGCGTGGGTCCACACACATACAATCCGTGCTCGGCCTACACCAGTGAAAAACGGTCGCTGGGCTTATATCTACACGTGCAGTGACATAGTTGTGTGAAGTTTACGATTCCCTCTTCAGAGAACTTTCGTCAGAACTTTCCGCCCGCATACGAACACTAACGCTGAAGGAGAGGACGATTACCGGTGCCGTGATACAGTTTGCGTTGCTGAAAAAGTCATTCTATTGTCTCGATCATGGCCATGGCTATGCCCATGCTCTTCTTCATATTGGAATAATACTTTGGAACCCCACTATTGTACTGACCCTAGGATTAACATTAAAATTCGTGTGAATCGGTTTGTTTGGATTATTATAAAGAAATGTGCAGCTGCAAAGAAAGGAACCAAGACTAATACTCGCGCATATCGCCTATCTACTCTGACACACTGATATTTACAAGTTTTCAGCCACCCTCATCGACCACATGGAAGCGCTTTCATCGTTGGATTTGATCGTAATGTGAGTGATAACCTGTGAACGTCTTCTATATGGGAATTCAAAATTCTAAGCGAGTCGAAGCGACATTAACGTTTCCATGCCTCGACCGTAAACTTCTCAGCAGTACTGTAACGCTGACCAATCCAAGTGTTCGAGTGTTTGTTTTGCTCTGCTCTTTCGCAAGCAATGTAACTTTCTGCAATTCTTACTCTATCGACAACCGAACTTATGATTGGGATTACCCCACAAGCAATTGCTGTGCATTTTAAAGATGCATCAATCCGTCCCTTGTTTTTGCATTTAAACTGAAAACCATTCGAATATATTTCTATTTGTGTAACGGAATTACGATTATTCCTGAATATACTCTTTATCATTAGCCGACCCTAGTCTAATAAGATCTTTCATCATCATATATTTTATATAAATATTTAATCTTAATAGCAGCTTATTTGAACATATTATCATTATTACCTTTAGTAGCCTTTATATATATATAACCATTTAGCAGCCATGAGAGCTTTTCGGAACGTTCAATGAATAAACTGTTTAAAATGAATTCCCGTTAATTGTTGCCGTTATTAAGGATCATGTGGCGCCGAGATGACGTAACCTAGCAGAAGTAGAGCGTTTATTTTAGGGATCGTTACCAATTAGTCAGCCTATTTGGACCGGTGCGATCAAGGAAGGGTGGGCATACCGAGTTGCAATGACACCGCAAGCAACTCCCGCTCAAATTCGTTCCGCTGACTCATCTCCCTACACTGTCATTTCTCTTTAAATTTCTTCCGTCTGAATCTTGAACCGTACGCGAAACTTATTTTATTGTCTTTGTTTCTAATGCTCGAGCTCGTGACGCGATCTCTCCCTACCCCACGCCCACTCTACCCGACTAACCATGAGACCGGCAACAACGCGTGCATGGATCTCGATCATACCCTCCATCTGCTCGTCTACCGTTTCAGATCCTAGCCTCCTGCTTCGTTATCTGTTACAAGGGCCTAAAGCGCGAACGAGGAGAACCACTGGGCAGACTACAAAATCAGTCTGTCACTATATAAAAAGGAAACAAGGAAAGCAAAAAGGGCCTCTTGGCAAACATTTTGCTCGGAAATTGAGGAAACGTCAGAGGCCGCAAGGCTACGCAAGATCCTCTCGAAAATGACCCTCGGTAGGGGACCAACTCCAGTGAGGAGTCCCTGCACATTCTACTAGACACGCATTTCCCCGGGTGCATTAACCATCGAGCCGGCACACCTCCCAGGAGAGGGACCGGCAATCTCGATGAATCACATCCTCACAAAACGTAACATAAGCTGGGCAATAAACAGCTTCAACCAGTTCAAATCGCCAGGCCCAGACCAGGTAATCCTGGCCCAACTTCAGAAGGCCGGGGATACGGCCATCAACTGGCTACAAGGTATCTTCAGGAAGATACTGGCTGTGGGTACAATCCCGCGGGCGTGGCTTAAGGCAAAGATAGTCTTCATTCCCAAAGCAGGGAAAGCCTCGCACTCAACTGCAAAAGACTTTAGACCAATCAGCCTATCTTCCTTCCTCCTCAAACCCTTTGAGAGACTTGTCGGGCTGCAACTGAGGTCAACTATACACCCTCAGCTGTCAGGCGACGGAAAGGAAAATCCACGGAAACGGCTTTTCATGAAGTAATCTTAGCGGTAGAGAAATTTCTCAGCATCTCAAAGAGTACTCACTAATAGCCTTTCTTGATATTGAAGTAGCCTTCAACAACGTTGTACCGGGCGCCATTACAGAAGCCCTGACTAACCTGGGGGTGGACCGTCACTTAGTGATGCTCATTGATCAATTGCTCATATGCAGGACGGTGACATCATCGATGGGATCGTCCACCCAGTCAAGGTATGTCAACAGAGGCACTCCGCAAGGTGGGATCCTATCTCCTCTTCTGTGGAACATAGCAGTCAACAAGATTCTATGTGACAAGGTCCCTGGTTTGATTTCGGACAGGTCCGAAATGTCCGAGGAAAGCGGCCCCGAGAATACGAAGACGACGATTTCCAAGGGCCGGGCAGTGGCAGAAGAAGTGGGGGACCGATTCCTCCTCTTCCTCGTCGCGTCAACTCCTGCAGAAGTCGTTATAAAGGATTGACAGTCTAGAGGCATGAGTGCCGATCTGCCAGTGTCTTGTTCGATCGATATGGCCATATCAATCTTGAGACTTTACAGAACACGGTTTGCTGCCATCTCCTATTGGCATTTTGCTCGAACAATTCGTGCGTGAGGACCCTGCACGTAGCCAAGCCATCGCTACTTGCTCCTCTCCGATAGGAGAGGAATCGTGGTACCCTGCCTGGCTAGCTCGTCTGCGGCGTCGTTCCCCTCGATGTCCCTGTGGCCGGGGACCCATATAAGGAAGAGATCTAACTGCTCTGCGATCTCGTGCAGAGACCTGCGGCAGTCATTTACAGTCGCTGAGTTCGACGATATTGAGCCTTAAGCTTTAATAGCTGCTTGGCTGTCCGACAAAACGCACACTAAGTGCGTGTGTAGAAGTAGTTTGGTAGTTTCCGCTTGGAACACACTACAGTGATCCGGGAGCCTGAAGCAATGACTGATGTTCAGCTCGCTGCAGTAGACTCCGCCTCCCACGCGGCCGTCTAACTTTGAGCCATCAGTGTAGAAGTGAACCGCATTTGCAGGTCCTGGTTCGCCCATCTCCCAGTCCTCCCTAGGTGGGATTGATACCTGAAAGGCGTCGAGAGGTGATCACTAGGGATACAGTAATCTGTCCTCTCTGGTAATTGCGGGAGTCTCATCAGGATTCCCGAGTGCCCAACCACGGATGCTTTCCACAGTTTGGCTTCTCTCATTCTAAGGGCAGAAAGTGTTTCCACCTTCTTACCCATGAGATCTACAGGGAGGAGGTTCAGCACGGTATCCAGGGCTTCCCCTTGAGTAGTGCGTAACCCGCCAGTTATGCATAGCTCTGCCATGCGTTGAACTCTACTGAGTCTGTTAAGACAATTTCTTTTGTCTAGGGCTGGCCACCATACTATCACTCCATACAGCATGATTGGTCGTATGATGGCGGTGTATAGCCACCGAACTATATACGGGGTCATTCCCCATTTTAGTCCAATTGCTTTCCTGCATGTGTAAAGGGCCACTGTGGCCTTCTTTACTCTTTACTCAGACTGGGCGAAATACACGCCGTGAGATGCAGCCCCAGGAGCCGTTCCATCGCCTTCAGAAGAAAAGACGATAGACTAATGGGTCTGAAATCTTTTGGGGCAGTGTGTGAGGGCTTGCCTGCCTTGGGTATGAATACGACTTTGGTCTGAAGCCAGGTGTCAGGAATGCACCCGTGGGAGAAGATTCCATCGAAAATTATTTTGAGCCAGTTAATGGCTTTATGTCCCGCGTGAATCAGTTGGGCAGGGAAAATGCCGTCTGGCCCCGCGGGTCTGTAAGGTTTAAAGCTTCTGATCGCCCAGGAAATGTTCTCCTGGCTTAGCAGGCTCAGGATGGCATTTGAGACGACAGAAGGAGGCGCGAAGTAGTTGGGTCTGTTTTCATCGCAGCCAGGGAAGTGAGTATTTAGGAGAAGATTTAGCGACTCATCGACTGGTCGGCGTTCTTCAAGTAGCCCAGGGTGGGTGTTGTCTTCGAGAGAACTCTGCGCAAGCGCGAAGCTTCTGAGTTGTTCTCGATTTCGCTGCAGAACTTACGCCAGGAGGCGCGTTTGGCTTTCCTAAGTTCTTTGTTGTAGGTTGACAGACTGGCCTTGTACTCGGCCCAGTTTTGCTCAACGTTTTCAGCCTTAGCTTTATTGAAGAGTCTCCGGGAGGCTTTCCGGAGTTCCCCCAGTTTCGGATTCCACCATTCAGGTTTCCTCCGCCCTCTGTTCTTGCCAGAGGGGCAGGCTTTGTCGAGCACCTTATTGCAGGCGTCGGTGAAGATCTTAAGAAGACGAGTCGTGGCCTCCCTGGAAAACTTCTCCTCAGGTGGGGGCTCAGGGAGAACACGACAGAGGTAATCAGAGTACCGAGTCCAAATTTTCCACCTGATGTTCCGGAATTGAATTGGCTTCGGTACTGAGAAAGAGAAAACAGTTTCCACGTACCTGTGGTCCGAGAAGGAGTGTTCTTCCAGGACCCTCCAGGACATTCGTTCGTTCTCTTTGTAGTGACCAGACGTGTTTGTGTTTTGCGCTCCGCTTCTTTTCCTTTTATTTTGCAAATACAGCCGGTGTTTTTTCAAAATAAACCTCGATTAAAATCCTCATTTAACCTACAGTAGAAAATCTGTCCTATAACGCGAGTGCATGCCTATTGTTATTATTAAAAATTTGATTTTGAAATTAATTCTGTGCATTGGTTAATCGTGTGTTTCTGTGTTGCTTTCTGTAAGTACGCTCACGCTGAGTTTAGCCCGCTCTTTATCTCGTAGCCTTTGCTTTAGCTATCACTCTCTCCCTATTATCCAAATAACTGTTCTTTCTCTCTCGCTCTTTTAACTTTCTGAGCTCTCTGTTTAGTAGCTCTCGATATAACCGCTCTCCTCCCCGCTCTCTTTTTATACCCGATACTCAAAATGAGTATTGGGGTATATTAGATTTGTGGTGAAAATGGATGTGTGTAACGTCCAGAAGGAAGCGTTTCCGACCCCATAAAGTATATATATTCTTGATCAGCATCAATAGCCGAGTCGATTGAGCCATGTCTGTCTGTCCGTCTGTCCGTCCGTCCGTCTGTCCGTCTGTCCGTCCCTATCAGCGCCTAGTGCTCAAAGACTATAAGAGCTAGAGCAACCAAATTTTTTATCCAGATTCCTATAATATCGGACCTTGACGAGTTTGTTTCAAAATTTCGCCCCACCCCCTTCCGCCCCCGCAAAGGACGAAAATCTGGAGCATCCACAGATCTCAGAGACTATTAGACCTGACTGTCGAGCTCTCACTGCTACAAAACTATTTGAAATTTTTCACTGCAGAACTCACTCGCAGCCATAAACAACGAAAATCTGTGGCAACCACAATTTTGAAGATAGGAGAAAATTAAAAACGCACAATCATAGAGAATGGCCATATCTACCAGATTGCCGAATCTTACCTAATCCGAATCAGATCGGATTATTGTTATAGCCAAAAGTAACAAATCAATTTGCAGTGGCTACGCAGCGCCCGTCGACACGTTCTGACTGATTTTCTGTCTCTCTCGCACGCACTCTTTGTCGTTTAATGTAGCCATACTGACTATGTATCGGGTATAAATGTAGAGTTGCGGTCGCAGCAGCAACTCACAACGTTCCCCCTCGTTACTAATTCCGCTTTGAGCGTTTGTCTGGCACATTGGTCTGATACCAATTTGTTTTGGAATTTTATATAGTTGATTTTTTTATAATTAAAATGGAATTCGCTGTGGTCTGCGCCAAAAAAATCATGCAATAAGCAGATCACCCACGATCAGCCGATTATCCCCTGCTGGCTCTGCGACAGCGTAGTGCACGCAAAATTGCCTTGGATTTTCTGGCCTTGTGGGTGATGCCATTTCAAAGCGTAATGGTTTGCACTAGAGTTGCGAGGAGTGCCGTGCGGTGGAGAAAGACATGGTAGCATTTATGAGGCAGACGCGGAGTGGCTTTAAGGAGCTGACCGTTGGTTTTAAAAACCAATACGATCGGCTCCTAGCCATGGAGGCTCAGTTTAGCGGCTTAAAAATGCTGAATGAGTCTCCGAGGCGCAAAAGGGTCACTCCGCGGGATCTGCAAGTGCCAATAGTCGCTCAGCCGCTCGTTGCCGAAAATCGGACTCCGACCACTCAAAGTGTGCAGCAGCTGATTTCGTTTGCCACCCCAAGGGCAACGACAGCTGCTGGCGATGCAGATTCGGTTGCCGAATTCATCGCCTCGGAGAATGTGCAGCTCTCTAGTTGTCCCGTCCATCCCGATCCCACCAGTAAATAGACGTTCCGGACCTCCGGATATTGCCACCACAGGTACTAGGCCTGTGGTGCCCAAACCACTGGTGGGAGTCCCACCAAAACGACAAGTTTTTGTCTCACGGCTCCCTGATCTCACATCGAATGATGTAATTGCTTTTATTCAAAGCAGAATAAAAGCCGTGGGTTTAAAGGTGGAGAAGTTCAACTTTTCTTATGCCAGGGAGATAGCCTCTTTTAAGATAAGCGTCTCCCCAACTCAGTTTGACACCATTTGCTCTGCCAAATTTTGGCCGGAGCATTTGGTGGTGAAGGAGTTTAAGGCAAAGAAGAAGAATAGGCCCCCAATAACTCTCACAAATCATCCCAGTGTGCCATCCTCATCCTCAACGTCAACCTCAACTTCCTCAACCCTTCTAAAAAAATTAATTTCTCTCTTAGTAACTTATCAGAATGTTAGAGGCTTGCGTAGTAAACTCAGCATTCTTTTCCGGGATAGTGTTGCATTTGCTTCCCACGTTATTGTGCTTACCGAAACCTGGTTAAAGCCGGACATTCTTAGTTCCGAGGTTTTGACAGGCCGGTACACAACTTTTAGGAAAGATCGTTCGTCTCGACGTGCAGGAGGGGTTCTGATTGCAGTGAACTCTAACTTCGCGTCGGAACACTTCACAGTCCAAGTCCAACAGGAACTGGAATTCCTGTGTGTAAAACTGATTCTTCCCGCTTTCGCTATATTCATTACTTGCTCGTATATCCCACCTTCTTCGGATATCTCAATTTATGAGCAGCACTTGTCCGCTTTAACCGCTGTTTCTTCCTCGCTATCAGATAAAGATCATATGATAGTTCTTGGTGACTTCAACTTGCCAGGAACTGTTTGGTCTTCGGTAAACGAGTCTAGTATCCTAGTGCCCATGTCACGACATGACTTTGTTGACGGCTTGCTTAACCTGTCTCTGTCTCAAGTCAATCATGTGAAAAATTCCTTGGGTCGATTGCTTGATCTATGCTTTGTATCGGATCCGACCATAGTGTTGTTAGACCGAGCCCTTCCGCTCACTATACCTGAAGACGCCTACCATCTCACTTTCGAAGTGTCGCTAGATATAGGACCAACTGTTTTGGATCAGTCGAGTAGGCTATCTGAACGTGTGCGCTGCTTTAGTAAAGCCAAGTTTGCGCAGCTTAATAACCTCATTAGGGATTTTGATTGTACTTGTGCACTGATGTCATAAAAGGCACAAACATTTTTTACAATGCTCTTGGCACATATTTTGATTCTTGTGTCCCGCTTTCATGTCTGATTAGATCTGGAAAACCCCCTTGGTTTACCAAAGAGTTATCCAGTCTAAAAAACTTAAAGTCAAGACTTTATAAAAAATTTCAAGAAGTTGGTTCTCCTACTTCTCTCTCTCGCTATGTAATAGCTCGTTCAATCTTGTCAGTTCTTAATGCTCAATGCTATAAGAACTTGCTATCTCGATGCAGGATATGTTTTTCTCAGGACCCTAAAAAGTTTTACAGCGTCGTAAACAGTAAGCGTAGAACGTCCGCACACCCATCCTAGCTATCAATTCGTAATACGTCGGCAAATGATGATCAGGCAATAGCCGATCTTTTTGCCCAATTTTTCCAAACGACCTATTCTGAGGAAAGCTACTCTGGTCACCCGTACCCATACGGTTTACCGAAGTCGAACGGCATTTTCAGTCCCTTGTTAAATGAATGTTCCTTACTTCATGATCTTCGACTAGTTAAGCCGGTGTTTTCACCGGGTCCAGACGGGGTTCCAGGTTGTGTACTCAGGTACTGCGCTGAGGCACTGTGTGGACCCTTGCTTAAACTATTCACCCTGTCCATTGATTCCTCTTGCTTCCCCCCGATCTGGAAGGAATCGTTTATAATTCCTCTCCATAAAAAAGGTAGCAAGTCTGATGCAAAAAATTACAGAGGTATAGCAAAGTTATCCGCTATTCCTAAAATGTTTGAGAAGGTTTTAACTCTGCACTTGCAACATCTCTGCAAGTCACTTATATCTCCAACTCAGCATGGATTTATAAGGCGGCGATCAACCACCACGAACTTAGAGTTTACCTCTTTCATTATTAAAGGCTTTCAAGGTAACTTACAGACGGATGTTATTTACACCGACCTTAGTAAAGCATTCGAATCTGTAAGCCATTCCCTTCTTGCACATAAACTTGACCTTTTAGGGTTTCCGCCCAACCTCCTGAGATGAATTTCTAGCTATCTTTGTTCCAGGTCTCAAAGAGTCCTCTTCAAAAACTCCCTCTTTTCACCAGTAAAGGTTTCTTTGGGAGTACCACAGGGCAGCCATCTAGGCCCCTTACTCTTCACACTCTTTATTAATGACTAGCCTTCGGTATTAACATACTCTCGAGTACTTATGTATGCGGATGATGTTAAACTCTGTGTCCAGTATAAGGACATTTCATTTCATTCTCGCTTGCAATCCGATCTCAATAACTTTCAGTCATGGTGCTGTGCAAACTTGTTACAACTTAATGCCGCGAAATGCAAAGTAATGACACTTCATCGTTCTAGCCCCTTGTTGGCTCCCTATACTCTATGTGGCGGTTCTCTTGAGAGAATTACCCTGGTGAATGATCTTGGTGTCTTATTAGACGCAAAGTTAAAGTTTTCTGAACACATTTCTACCATGGTAAATAAGGCCATGGGCGTGCTTGGGTTTATAAAGAGGTGGTCAAAAGAATTTGACGACCCCTATATAACAAAGACTCTCTATACTTCGCTAGTTCGTCCGATTTTAGAATACGGCTCCTGTGTATGGTGCCCTTAGTACAAAGTACACCAGGACCGTATAGAATCAGTACAGAAAAACTGTTTACTCTTTGCTCTGCGGGGCCTTAACTGGGATGCGGGTGTAAGACTCCCATCTTACTCTAGTAGACTTCTATTAGTAAACCTCCCATCCTTAGTTAACCGTAGAAAAATGCTTGGTGTGATATTTATGCACAACTTGATCAGGGGTGACATAGACAGCCCTGATCTGTTGAGCCGCATAAACTTCACGATTCCTATTAGACTGACTAGAAATTGTATACCGTTGTTCCTTCCACTTTTAGATCGAATTATTCCTTGCATGAACCGTTTAGGGTCTTATGCTCGGATTATAATTCCCCTACCATATTATATCTACCACTAATTCTCTTCCTCTTATTAAATTACTAATCCTTACACACCTTTCTAGTAATTAGTAACTGTAGAGGTACCACTTGACGGTGCAGTAACTGCATCGCCACTTGAAAGATGCAGTCATTGCATGTCAACGTGCAATATATACAATGTTACTCTGTATCTCATGAGAGGCAAGCGTGAGGTCCAGGACCTCACCAATTTCGTTGGTGTCAGTGCTTCCCCACTGACAGTGATGTGCGTTGGGGTCGCACCCCACAGTTAGGCCGATGTCCTTGGCCGAACAGTCTGCGATTAGAGCCCGGAGAGGCGCGTGTGGGGGGGTCTGGTTGATCATGCCCCATGTATGCGGAGCAGATCCTCAGTGAGCTTCGGACTCACTGCGGTGTGGTCTTCATTGCTAAAATTCACATTAAATTTATTTATTTATTTATTTGAGATTTGAGCAAAACTGGGCCGAGTACAAGGCCAGTCTGTCAACCTACAACAAAGAACTTAGGAAAGCCAAACGCGCCTCCTGGCGTAAGTTCTGCAGCGAAATCGAGAACAACTCAGAAGCTTCGCGCTTGCGCAGAGTTCTCTCGAAGACAACACCCACCCTGGGCTACTTGAAGAACGCCGACCAGTCGATGAGTCGCTAAATCTTCTCCTAAATACTCACTTCCCTGGCTGCGATGAAAACAGACCCAACTACTTCGCGCCTCTTTCTGTCGTCTCAAATGCCATCCTGAGCCTGCTAAGCCAGGAGAACATTTCCTGGGCGATCAGAAGCTTTAAACCTTACAGACCCGCGGGGCCAGACGGCATTTTCCCTGCCCAACTGATTCACGCGGGACATAAAGCCATTAACTGGCTCAAAATAATTTTCGATGGAATCTTCTCCCACGGGTGCATTCCTGACACCTGGCTTCAGACCAAAGTCGTATTCATACCCAAGGCAGGCAAGCCCTCACACACTGCCCCAAAAGATTTCAGACCCATTAGGTTAGGTTAGGTTGAGGCGGCTGCTGGGCTCGCTCGGAGCCCGTCACACTTAGGCCGGTTTCGGCCCGTTGTGATACCGCATAGGATCATTCCCTCCTGCGTTGTGAGACTTCCTGTCAGCAATTATCCCATCCAGATGCTCTCACAAAGTTCGCTATCTTCCTGGGACATAGTTTGGGCATCTCTGAGATGTCGTGTAGAAAGGCTGAGCCCAGGTGCTGTAGCCTTCTTCTGCTGAGAGCTGGGCAGGAGCAGAACAGGTGTTCCACTGTCTCCTCCTCTTCCTCGTCTCTACAGCTGCGACAAAAATCGTTATGTGGGGCCCCCAGCCTGTTAGCGTGGGTGCCTATTAGCCAGTGTCCCGTGAGGGAACGTATGACTACGCTGCACCTTTTCCTGCTAAGCTTGCAGAGCTCGGAGGTGCGCTTCATGTCCATGGTCGGCCATGTTTGCCGAGTTGTGCGACATCGTGGCACTATTTTCCACATGTCGTTTGTTAGTCGCTTGTATTGCTCTTTTATAATGAGCTTACAGGTGGCCATTGGCATACAGATATCCTCCTTGTCTTGGAGAAGGGGGATTGTAGTGCCAGATCTGGCCAGCTCGTCCGCTATACAGTTGCCCTCGATGTCCCGGTGACCCGGGACCCAGATCAGGCTGATAGCAAATTGCTGAGCCATCTCGTGCAGAGATTTGCGGCAGTCTGCCACGGTGGCCGAGTTCGAGGAAATCGCACTTAGCGATTTGATCGCAGCCTGGCTATCGCTATAAATGTTTAGCTTGGTTGCCGTTACGGCAACCGCTTGTAAACAGTCTAGAGCCTCCTGATTGCTATGACTTCCGCTTGAAAGACACTGCAATGATCTGGGAGCCTGAAGGAATGCCTTAAGTTTAGCTGTTCAGAGTAGATTCCCCCTCCGACTCTATCGTCCAGCTTTGATCCATCTGTGAAGATGTTTATGGCCCCATCTGGGCCTGGGAGTCCCTCGAGCCATTCGTCTCTGTGAGGGATGATTGTGTCGAAGGGAGTGACTGTGTACTCTCTTGGAACTTGGTAGTCTGTTTTTGAGGGGACGGTATTGCTATTATTTAATATGGCTGAGTGACCTATGCACTGTGTCACCCATTGATCGTATATTGTATTGATAGACGTATTGCTGCTGCTTCTGCCCGTTCCTTTCCTGCGAGGTCAAGGCTCTGTAGGCATAGGATGGCATTTAGCGCATCATTTGGGGTGGTGCGAAGAGCTCCGCTGATACATAGAGCGGCAGTTCTCTGGACTTTGCCCAGTTGCGTGGTGATCGCCCTTTTTGATAGGGCCGGCCACCACACCGTAACTCCATAGAGTAGTATTGGTCTAACTATAGCTTGATATATCCATTGGACTATGCTTGGGATCATACCCCATCTTAGCCCAATGGCTTTTTTGCATGTGTGGAGTGCAGTCATTGCCTTCTTCACTCTGTCTTTGACATTCAGGTTCCAGTTAAGCTTCTTGTCAATTACCAACCCTAAGTAACTGGCACTGTCGCTAAAGGAGAGCCTGCATCCTTGTAGTATTGGAGGGTTGAGGGGCGGGACCTTGTATTTATTTGTGAATAATACGAGTTCCGTTTTGAGGGATTTACTCCCAGACCGCGCGATTCTGTCCAATCCGACAGTTGCGCCAGCTTTGCGGTCATTAAGTCGCACAGTGTTTGGGGTATTTCCCCGAGAAGATAATCGCAACGTCGTCCGCATAGGCCACGACTTTGCAGCCCCCCCCTTCCAGGTCACATAGAATCTTGTTGACTGCTATGTTCCACAGAAGAGGAGACAGGACACCTCCTTGCGGGTGCCTCTGTTGACATACCTTGACTGGGCGGACGATCCCATCGATGATGTCACTGTCCTGCATGTGAGCAATTGATCAATGAGCATCACCAAGTGACGGTCCACCCCCAGGTCAGTCAGGGCTTCTGTAATGGCACCCGGTACGACGTTGTTGAAAGCTCCCCTCAATATCGAGAAAGGCTATGAGTGAGTACTCTTTGAGATGCAGAGATTTCTCTACCGCTGAGATCACTTCATGAAGAGCCGTTTCCGTGGATTTTCCTTTCCGGTAGGCATGCTGTGCACCTGACAGCAACTGAGGGTGTATAGTTGTCCCTCAGTTGCAGCCCGACGAGTCTCTCAAAGGTTTTGAGGAGGAAGGACGATAGGCTGATTGGTCTAAAGTCTTTTGCAGTTGAGTGCGAGGCTTTCCCTGCTTTGGGAATGAAGACTATCTTTGCCTTAAGCCATGTTCGCGGGATTGTACCCACAGCCAGTATCTACCTGAAGATACCTTGTAGCCAGTTGATGGCCGTATCCCCGGCCTTCTGAAGTTGGGCCGGGATTACCTGGTCTGGGCCTGGCGATTTGAACGGGTTGAAGCTGTTTATTGCCCAGCTTATGTTACGTTTAGTGAGGATGTGATCCATCGAGGTTACCGGTCCCTCTCCTGGGAGGTGTACCGTCTCGATGGTTGTGCACCCTGGGAAATGCGTGTCTAGTAGAATGTGCAGGGACTCCTCACTGGAGTTGGTCCACGTGCCGTCATTTCTTTTAAGATACCCTACCGAGGGGTTAGTTTTTGAGAGAATCTTGCGAAGCCTTGCGGCCTCTGACGTTTCCTCAATTTCCGAGCAAAATTTTTGCCAAGAGGCCCTTTTGCTTTACTTGTTTCTTTTTTATATAGTGACAGACTGATTTTGTAGTCTGCCCAGTGGCTCTCCTCGTTCGCGCTTTTGGCCCTATTGAAGAGGGTCCTGCAGCTTTACGTAGGATGTCTATTTGTTTTGACCACCAGGGGGGTTTCTTTTTCCCCCTAGGTTTGCTAGAGGGGCATGCTGCCGCGAAGGCTTTGTTGCATGCTTCTGTGAACCTGTTCACTAGGCGATCTAGGTCGTCTTTTTGTGTCCGGGCAAAATGGTGCTTTGGAGGGGAGTAGGTCCTCCAGGGCTGAGCTATATTTTCCCAGTTGGCTTTCCTGGGATTAATATAGTCCTTGGGTTTCGGACACTCGAGGGATAGTGTGGTCTCGATGTATCTTTGGTCAGAGAAAGAGTGGTCATCAAGGACTTGCCAACTCTTGACTATGTCTAGCATGTTGTGAGACACAAAGGTGAGGTCAATAACCTCCTGTCGATTTTTAATTATAAAAGTGGGGTCGTTGCCCCGATTACAAATAAATAGATTAGAGTTAAGGATGAAGCTGAAAAGTGACTCACCCCTTACATTTGTGTTCGAGCTCCCCCATTGAGTGTGGTGAGCGTTGGCATCGCAACCTATTAATAGGTCCATGTTCGACCTCTCGCTGTCGCTGGCTAGTTTGCGAACGAGGTCGTTGGGAGGATCGCTTTCCTCATGGGCCATGTAGGACGACATCAGCCTTAGATGTGTCCCTTTCAGCTCTAGGCTTGCCGCCGTGTTGTCGCTATCGCTATAATTATGGAGCAGAAAGATATTAAGGTGCTTTCTGGCGAGAATGCAGGTGCGGGTTTTACCTTCATGTTGAGCTACAATTATCTTGTACTCCTTCGACCCTAGTCCACAAACCTTGTCTCCCACTATCCAAGGTTCCTGGATCAGGGCTACGTCTGCTCCGCTCTCTTCGAGGCGGAATATAAGAGCAGCGGATGCTGCTTTACAGTGGTGGAGATTGATCTGAAGGAGCCTCAAGGACATCCTTAGTGTTCTCCACCACTGTAATGTCGGCGTCTGGATCGTCCTCGACTTCCTCGTGGCAACACATCGCCTCGAAGTCGCATCTCAGCGTGCCATCGGTGGAGTAGCCCTCTGGGTCTGTCTCTATGTGATCGTCGGGTGCTTCGATCTCCGAGGCAGCGTCCTGCTCGACTGGCTTGTCGACAGGACGTGCCCCGGCCGCTGCATCCGACTTGTAGACCTTTACGGTCACTGAGCTGAACCCAAAATTGAGTTCGCCTTTGGCAGCCCCAATCGGGGCCAGCGACTCCTTGTTGAGGACGACCACCGCCTGGTTTGTGGGGCCCTGCGTCGTCTCAACTTTGACCACCTTCCAGTCCGATGTTGGGAGGTGGGGTTGCATCTTTGCAGCATTTTTAGGATGCGTTCCGGCTCCTTCATGGAGGCGGGCACCCAGACTCTCGCCCTTGGTCTACTGGGCACTTCGCTCCAGTCTACGGCGACGAGCTTCGCCCCTGGGTAGACTTCCCCGACTTGCGCTACCGCTGCTTTGTACAGCTGTACGGAGCGCTCGTCTTCGCAGGCTACGATTTTTATGCAGCCCTGGTACCAGCCCATGTCTTTGCAGACGGGGGGGGGTCCAGGCTGCTTTTCCAGCATATCGAAGCAGCGGTCGGCCAGTGCCGCTTCCACCCACTTCCACTGGTTTCTGGGGATTCGGGAGTCCGCGCTGCCTTTGTCCAGGACGCCGATCAGCGTCCTTTCTCTGGCAATCTGCGCAAACGACGTGTTAGGCAGAACTCTGGAGCGCTTCGGTGTTGGCCCAGGAGTCTCTTGCGAGCGCTGCCTTTTGGCTGAGGAGCTTCCTTCTTCGGTGCTTCCTTGCCAAAGTTCGGCAGCACCTTCGAGGCCCACTCAACCTTCTTTATCCATTTGTCCGTTGGGCTGGACATCTGGCTTGCGTTCTGCCGGCGGAGTATATTGCCAGCACTCCTTCTGTCGGCATATGTAAACGGTTTGGCTTGGACACTAGTAGATGGTGACTCATCACCCGCCACTTTACCAGCAGGCAGAGCAGCCGCAGGATTGCATAGCCATTCTGCCAAGGTATCAGTTTTGGGAGCCAATTCACCACCCACCCCGAAACCGGGATGGGACCCCTTTGGGCTCTCCCTAGCATCTTCCGCCGCGCAGTTTTTCACTGCTGGTTTGCGGGTTGGGCCAGGCCTTTGGGCCGCTGCCTTCCCCTGTTTGGGATTGCTCCCTGTTGGCATTTGGGGAGTGCCAGACTCATTTTGTTTGTTTTGTAATTCTTCCATTCTTTTCCCACGAGCTGCAGAGAAGGGGTACGGTCCATCCGGGCAGAGATCCACGTTGCCCGGATAAGGCATACTTAGAACAGGGGGCTGCCAAGTCCCTGAGCTCTCCGTTAGCGACTGGGCTAGTTTTATATACCGGGCCCCCAGCCAGGCTGACTCTCGGCACGGGTCGAATAACACTCTTAGTCCGGCCCGGTGTGAGCTGAATGTGGGGGTTGGGATGTGGGTAGGTAGTGTGTAGGGATAGAGGAGTGTGTGAGCTACTTATACGAGGCGGCACCACAAGCGCATCGTCAGTGTTGCTACTTCGCGAACACCCGCTGGCTGTCCGGGGCTGCTTATTTACGGTACACTCCCTAGGGATGTCCGCTTATTCGCAGCTGACCTACCTATATGACCTATATATAGGTAGGTCGTTCGCTATCCGCAACCTGCGACCCGTCCGGTGGCCTCAGCTAGGCCCCCTTTGAGCCACCTCACGAGCTCATCAGACCAGATTCAGACCCATTAGTCTATCGTCTTTTCTTCTGAAGGCGATGGAACGGCTCCTGGGGCTGCATCTCACGGCGTGTATTCCGCCCAGTCTGAGTAAAGAGTAAAGAAGGCCACAGTGGCCCTTTACACATGCAGGAAAGCAATTGGACTAAAATGGGGAATGACCCCGTATATAGTTCGGTGGCTATACACCGCCATCATACGACCAATCATGCTGTATGAAGTGATAGTATGGTGGCCAGCCCTAGACAAAAGAAATTGTCTTAACAGACTCAGTAGAGTTCAACGCATGGCAGAGCTATGCATAACTGGCGGGTTACGCACTACTCAAGGGGAAGCCCTGGATACCGTGCTGAACCTCCCCCCCTGTAGATCTCATGGGTAAGAAGGTGGAAACACTTTCTGCCCTTAGAATGAGAGAAGCCAAACTGTGGAAAGCATCCGTGGTTGGGCACTCGGGAATCCTGATGAGACTCCCGCAATTACCAGAGAGGACAGATTACTGTATCCCTAGTGATCACCTCTCGACGCCTTTCCAGGTATCAATCCCACCTAGGGAGGACTGGGAGATGGGCGAACCAGGACCTGCAAATGCGGTTCACTTCTACACTGATGGCTCAAAGTTAGACGGCCGCGTGGGAGGCGGAGTCTACTGCAGCGAGCTGAACATCAGTCATTGCTTCAGGCTCCCGGATCACTGTAGTGTGTTCCAAGCGGAAACTACCAAACTACTTCTACACACGCACTTAGTGTGCGTCTTCTCGGACAGCCAAGCAGCTATTAAAGCTCTAGGCTCAATATCGTCGAACTCAGCGACTGTAAATGACTGCCGCAGGTCTCTGCACGAGATCGCAGAGCAGTTAGATCTCTTCCTTATATGGGTCCCCGGCCACAGGGACATCGAGGGGAACGACGCCGCAGACGAGCTAGCCAGGCAGGGTACTACGATTCCTCTCCTATCGGAGAGGGAGCAAGTAGCGATGGCTTGGCTACGTGCAGGGTCCTCACGCACGAATTGTTCGAGCAAAATGCCAATAGGAGATGGCAGCAAACCGTGTTCTGTAAAGTCTCAAGATTGATATGGCCATATCGATCGAACAAGCGCTCAGCAGAGCTATATAGACTCAGCAGAGCACAGTGCTCTGCAGTTACTCGAGCCATTACGGGACACTGGCAGATCGGCACTCATGCCTCTAGACTGTCAATCCTTTATAACGACTTCTGCAGGAGTTGACACGACGAGGAAGAGGAGGAATCGGTCCCCCACTTCTTCTGCCACTGCCCGGCCCTTGGAAATCGTCGTCTTCGTATTCTCGGGGCCGCTTTCCTCACGGACATTTCGGACCTGTCCGAAATCAAACCAGGGACCTTGTCACATAGAATCTTGTTGACTGCTATGTTCCACAGAAGAGGAGACAGGATCCCACCTTGCGGAGTGCCTCTGTTGACATACCTTGACTGGGTGGACGATCCCATCGATGATGTCACCGTCCTGCATATGAGCAATTGATCAATGAGCATCACTAAGTGACGGTCCACCCCCAGGTTAGTCAGGGCTTCTGTAATGGCGCCCGGTACAACGTTGTTGAAGGCTACTTCAATATCGAGAAAGGCTATTAGTGAGTACTCTTTGAGATGCAGAAAATTTCTCTACCGCTAAGATTACTTCATGAAAAGCCGTTTCCGTGGATTTTCCTTTCCGTCGCCTGACAGCTGAGGGTGTATAGTTGTCCTCAGTTGCAGCCCGACAAGTCTCTCAAAGGGTTTGAGGAGGAAGGAAGATAGGCTGATTGGTCTAAAGTCTTTTGCAGTTGAGTGCGAGGCTTTCCCTGCTTTGGGAATGAAGACTATCTTTGCCTTAAGCCACGCCCGCGGGATTGTACCCACAGCCAGTATCTTCCTGAAGATACCTTGTAGCCAGTTGATGGCCGTATCCCCGGCCTTCTGAAGTTGGGCCAGGATTACCTGGTCTGGGCCTGGCGATTTGAACGGGTTGAAGCTGTTTATTTCCCAGCTTATGTTACGTTTTGTGAGGATGTGATTCATCGAGATTGCCGGTCCCTCTCCTGGGAGGTGTGCCGGCCCGATGGTTGTGCACCCGGGGAAATGCGTGTCTAGTAGAATGTGCAGGGACTCCTCACTAGAGTTGGTCCCCTACCGAGGGGTCAGTTTTCGAGAGGATCTTGCGTAGCCTTGCGGCTTCTGACGTTTCCTCAATTTCCGAGCAAAAATTTTTGCCAAGAGGCCCTTTTGCTTTCCTTGTTTCCTTTTTATATAGTGACAGACTGATTTTGTAGTCTGCCCAGTTGTTCTCCTCGTTCGCGCTTTAGGCCCTGTTGAAGAGGACCCTGCAGCTTTTACGTAGGATGTATTTTTGTTTTGACCACTAGGGGGGTTTCTTTTTCCCCCTAGGTTTGCTAGAGGGGCATGCTGAGGCAAAGGCTTTGTTGCATGCTTCTGTGAACCTGTTCACTAGACGATCTAGGTCGTCTTTTGTGTCCGGGCATGTTGGTGCTTTGGAGTGGAGTAAGTCCTCCAGGGCTGAGCTATATTTTTCCCAGTTGGCTTTCCAGGGATTAATGTAGTTATTAGGTTTCGGACTCTCGAGGGATAGTGTGGTCTTGATATACCTATGGTCAGAGAAGGAAAGGTCATCAAGGACTTGCCAACTCTTGACTATGTCCAACAGTTTGTGAGACGCTAAGGTGAGGTCAATAACCTGCTGTCGGTTTTAAATTATAAAATTGGGGTCATTGCCCCGATTACAAATAAATAGATTTGAGTTAAGGATGAAGCTGAAAAGTGACTCACCCCTTACATTTGTGTCCGAGCTCCCCCACTAAGTGTGGTGAGCAACCTATTAGTAGGTCTATGTCCGACCTCTCGCTGTCGCTGGCTAGTTTGCGAACAAGGTCGTTGGAGGATCATTTTCCTCATGGGCCAGGAAGGACGACATCCCTTTCAGCTCTAGGCTTGCCGTGTTGTCACTTTCGCTATAATTATGGAGCAGAAAAATATTTAGGTGCTTTCTGGCAAGAATGCAGGTGCGGCTTTTACCTTCATGTTGAGCTACAATCATTTTTTACTCCTTCGACCCTAGTCCACAAACCTTGTCTCCCACTTTCCAAGGTTCCTGGACTAGGGTTACGTCCGCTCCGCTCTCTTCGAGGCGGAGTATAAGAGCAGCGGATGCTGCTTTACAGTGGTGGAGGTTTATCTGAAGGGGTCTTAAGGACATCCTTAGAGTTCTCCACCACTGTAATGTTTGGGTCTAGATCGTCTTTGACTTCCTCGTCGCGACATATCGCCTCGAACTCACGTCTCAGCGTGCTATCGGTGGAGTAGCCTTCTAGGTCTGTTTCGATTTCCGAGGCAGCGTCCTGCTCGACTGGCATGTCGACAGGATGCGCCCCGGCCGCTGCATCCGACTTGTAGACCTTTACGGTCACTGAGCTGAACCCAAAGTTGAGCTCACCTTTGGCAGCCTCAATCGGCGCCAGCGACTCCTTATTGAGGACGACCACCGCCTGACTTGTAGGGCCATTGTGTGTGGTCTTCATTGCTAAAATTCGGGAGCAAAAATTAGTACAACTTTCTTTTTGCAAGAATGCAGGTACGAATTTTACCTTCCGTTTCAGCTACGTATAGCTTGTAGTCTGAAGTCCTCAGACCGGAGACCCTGTTTCCGAGGATTCAGGGCTCCTGAATGAGGACTATGTCGGCTCCACCCTTGGCCAGATGAGGCAGGAGAGCAGCGCATGTTGCCTTACAGTGGTGGAGGTTTATCTGCAGGAGCGTCAATGACATTCCTGAGGCTCGCCGCCACAATTGTTGTTTCTAGATCGCTGTCGGGGGACTCCGGCTCCTCACCGACAATGAAGTGGCTGAGACCCCTGGCTAGGTCGCTCTCATCGAACGCGTGATGTCGGCCGACATCATGGACGCCGCATCCGACGCCAGGTTGTCCTCTTCACACGAGGCCCCCTCTTTCGGGAACTCCGGCAGCTCTGGGTCTGGCTCGACCTCCGCTTGCCTGCCCTTGCGATCGGACTTGTAGGTGGATATGGTGAGCTTTTTGTATCCATTGTCAACTACACCGTCCGTCTTTGCGAGGAGATCTAGCGACTCTTCATTAAGGACGAGGATTATCTGGCGCCTCTGTCCTTGGATATCCTCTACCTTGGCCACCTTCCAATCGGCTGTGGGAAGGTGGGGGTTGCAGACCTGCAGTAGCCTGAGGATTTTCTCAGGTTCCGCAGGTTTAGCCGAGACCCATGCTCTGGCTCTCGGACGGCTGGGGACATCCTCCCATCTCACGGCCTCCACTTTCGCCCCTGGATAGACCTCTTTTAGAGCAGCCACCGCCTTCATGTAGAGGGCCGCAGAGCGAGCGTCTTGGCAGGCGATGGCTGTCACCTTGCCTTGATGCCACCCTGCGTCCTCACACTTTGGCGGTGGTCCGCCGTTCTCCTCCAGTTCCTGTAGGAACCGGTCCTGGAGCTCGTTCTCCTCCAGGTGCCATTTGTCGCGAGGGACATGGCCGTCCTCGGCGCCCCTGTCCAGGACACCGATCAGGGTTTTGCCCCTCGCCACCTCAGCGAACGACCGGTTCGTGAGGTGGGTCTTCACCCGCTTGGCTTGCTGGGCTTGGCCTGGCTGATTAGCGGGGTCCTCCGCTGAGCGTTGCCGCTTGTTGGGGCCTTGGCTGCGCCCTTTCTGGCTTTGGCTGACGGCTGACGACCTGTAGTTCGGGTCCTCGTTGGCCAGGATGAAAGCCGCTCGTCTCCTGTCCTGGTACGACGGCTTTCCTCCCCGTGGTGCAGAGACGCTGCCGCCGGGGCTCCCATGGGTTCTTCGGTCCCGGTGTGCTTACCAGCCGCGATTACGCTCTGCTTAGCAGCCACCCCGGTATCCGATTCGCCTTTGAGCCACCCGACTTGGAAGGACCCGATTGGCTTTTCGGGCCCCCTCGCTGTGGTGCTGCTGCCTGAAGACGGTGGACCGACTCAGTCTCCTTCCCCGTCTTCATTGGACATGGTTTCCCTGTCGTTGTTGTAGAGGGATGGTCTTGTCCCTCCGGTACTTTAAAAGGAGTACCGAGCTCCTTTGCGGTGTTGTTTGTTTTTATATTTTTAGTAGTTTGCATTTTGTTCCCACGAGTAGGCGGGAAGGGGTTGGTCACCCGAGGCAAACTGGAGGTCGGCAGGTATCCAGAGTCCGCATATTAACAACCGAGCACCCCCTCGGCCATGCATCCCTCGGCATATAAAAGTGTCACCTTGGATTGGGGTAATTCACTGAGAGTTTTCTTCTCTCCGCCCGACTACCATTCGCCAGCATCCTGGCAGAGACATGACCGTGCCAGGACCTGTTTCCAGCCGACCTCACGGGGAGAGTATAGTCGCACTTCCACCGGTGTGTACAGTTACGGCGGGTGACGGTTCGCTCGTAACCCTCTGTATCCTAGGGGTGTGGGACGCAGGCCGCACCGGGTATTCCTAACCGGAGTGGCTGCACCTCATTCCGAGCTTACAGTTGTGCGAGCCGACCCGCCATCCGCTTATCCCCCTGTAGCATCCGATGGCTGACGGTCTGCGAGGCCTGGGAGTAAATCCCTCAAAAACGGAACTCATATTACTCACAATATTACACAATACAACCCACCAATATTACATGGATTCAGGCTCTCCTTAAGCGACAGTGCCAGTTACTTAGGGTTGGCAATTGACAAGAAGCTTAAGTGGAACCAGAATGTCAAGGATAGAGTGAAGAAGGCAACGACAGCACTCTACACTTGCAAAAAAAGCTACTGGCTTAAAATGGGGCATGAACCCAAGCATAGTCCAATGGATATATCTGGCAATAGCCAAACCTATACTACTCTACGGAGTTATAGTGTGGTGGCCTGCCCTATCAAAAAGGGCGATCACCAAACAACTGGGCAAAGTTCAGCGAACTGCCGCCCTATGCATCAGTGGAGCTCTTAGCACCACCCTAAATGATGAGCTAAATGCCATCCTATGCCTCCAGAGCCTTGACATCGCAGGAAAGGAACGGGCAGAAGCAGCAGCAATACGTCTAAGAGACTCAAATCAATGGGTGGCGCATAGGTCACTCAGCCATATTAAACAACAGCAATATCGTCCCCACAAAAACGGACTACCAAGTTCGAAGAGAGTACACAGTTACTCCCTTCAACACAATCATCCCTAACAGAGACGAATGGCTCGAGGGACTCCCAGGCCCAGATGGGGCCATAAAGATCTTCACGGATGGATCGAAGCTAGACGACAGAGTCGGAGGAGGAATCTACTCTGAACAGCTAAACATTAGGCATTCCTTCAGGCTCCCTGATCATTGCAGCGTCTTCTGCCTAGGCTCTGAACTGCCTACAAGCGGTTGCCGTTACGGCAACCCAGCTAAACATTTATAGCGACAGCCAGGCTGTGATCAAATCACTAAATGCGATTTCCTCGAAATCGGCCACCTTGGCAGACTGCCGAAAATCTCTCCATGAGATGGCTCAGCAATTTGCTATTAGCTTTCCTTCTCCAAGACAAGGAGGATATTTTATGCCAATGGCCACCTGTAAGCTTATTATAAAAGAGCAATACAAGCGACTAACAGACGATATGTGGCAAATGGTGCCACGATGTCGTATAACTCGGCAAACATGGCAGAGACAAGAAGCGCACCTCCGAGCTCTGCAAGCTAGGCAGGAAAAGGTGCAGCGCAGTCATACGTTCCCTCACAGGACACTGGCTAATAGGCTCCCACGCCAACAGGCTGGGTCCCCACATAATGATTTGTGCCGTAGTTGTAGAGACGAGGAAGAGGAGGAGACAGTGGAACACCTGTTCTGCTCCTGCCCAGCTCTCAGCAGAAGAAGGCTACAACACTTGCGCTCGACCTTTCTAAACGACATTTCGGAGATGTCCAAACTATATCCCAGGAAGATAGCGAACTTTGCGAGAGCATCTGGATGGGATAATTGCTGATAGGAAGTCTCACAACGCAGGAAGGGAAAGATCCTAAGCGGTATCTTAACGGGCCGAAACCGGCCTAAGCGTGACGGGCTCCGAGCGAGCCCGGCAGCCGCCTCAACCTAACCTAACCTAACACCCTTGTGACGGATGTCACCAACGACGGAGGACGAATGGAAATACTAACTGCAGAACACAATCGGGCGCATAGAGCTGCCCAAGAGAATGAGAAGCAGGTGCTGCGCTAGTATTACTTTCCAAAAATGGAAAAAATCGCAGCAGAGGTAGTGATAAGCTGCAGGTTATGCCAAAAAGCCAAATATGCTGGGCATACCAAAAAGCAGAAATTGGGCGTAACACCAGTACCATCATGAGTAGGCGAATTAATCCACATTGAAATGTTCTCCACAGCAGGGAAATATTTCATTGACATTGACATATTTCATTGACAGTCGACAAATTTTCCAAGTTGGCGATTACGCAGCAAGTCGCTTCACTCATAATCACTGACGTGAAGATGCCGATTCTAAAATTGGTAAACATTTTTCCGAGTGTCAGATCCATATACTGTGACAATGGGGCAGCCTTTAATTCAGAGAGCATTTGGTCTTTGTTAGACAACCAGTTCGACTCCCCACCGTTTCACAGCACATCAAACGGACAGGTGAAGCGATTTCACAGCAACCTGCTAGGAACTGCCAGGTTCCTGAAGCTTCAACGCCGAATAAATGATACGGTTGAAGTAGTCATTCTAGCAACCATCGACTACAACCGAACGATCCACTCACTGTCCACTGTCAAATAATGTTGTTGTTAACAAGGGCTCAACAGGAACGTAGGAGAATAGTCTTAGTAATACAAATTGGACTCTAGGAGACAAGCTAACTCCTCTGTGCGTCGAACAGAAGGTAGAAGCAGATCTGTGGACCACTGTTCTCATAAAGGGAGGGTGGTCCACAAATACAATTTGAGGTAGATTTAAGAAACACAATTTTGTAGCACAGCGCTGAGTTCCATGAGTTCAACTTTTATTGGGAATATAAAAATAGCTAATATGTTTTTATATTTTTCTTCAATTCCACTAGCACCGTCAACAAGTATTTACACATCCTTATAATCCTACCATGGACAACCGTGACTGACGGACGGACGGACGGACGGACGGACGATATGGAATGAGACTTTTCACGTACTCCACTCGACGAACCTGACGGAATACGAACAATACATCCAAGAGACGATAAAGATGACGGACGTGTTTCCTCAAACGCACATGAGGAAGATACTGGAGACGGATACGAGACAATTGTTGACACTGTAACCTTGGGACAGCTCTGAAAGTCATTTCAGGGACGCCGGACTTCAACGACCTACAACAAGCACGACTGGTTGCGTATGGATGAATAAACGCTAGCAATATACAGATAACTATCAATTCAAAGACTCAAGCACAAATTAATGCCCTCACCGAAACTGTAAATCAACTACTGAAGGTGAACAAAGAAGAAGAAATAAATACTTTACTTTTACGAAACCTCCCTGACCCGCAATCGAATTTTGATGCTCGAACTACAGAACATAATGATCGCCCCCACTTTGGTAAAAGTAAATATCATAAATCCAGCTATAGTCCGTAGTAATGATTTGGAGGCAATTTTGAATGAAAGTTCTACCAGTATCAGCGTAACCCAATTAATGGGGCGCTGCTAATTTGAGGGTACTAGCTAATAAGGAATTAATAGTATTTGTAATTGAGATACCTAGACCTAAATTTATCTGTAAGAAAATAACTATTTTCCCTGTCACCCGTAGTGGGGTAGTAGTCCGACTGTCCGAGAGTAACGATCGTCGCAGTCAGTTCATACCAAGCCTTACCTTTTGCAATGCAGCGCCGACTAACAACTGTTCCCAGGAGTTACACTCCGGAGCGTCCAACGATCTGCATCCGGTGGTGGAAGTAGATGAGGGCGTCATAGTAATCAACGACGCCGCACAGTGGAAAATCAGCCGAAAAGAGGTAGCAAAAGTCGAACTTTTTTTTGAGCGCTTTGGATAAAATGCAAATATACGCATCTAATAGAGAATTTTCCAGAACTTTTAAAAATCTAGTTTTCAAAATAATCGGACTTTTAGTTTAGATGATATGAGTTTGCTCCGTTGTTAAGGTTACAATTTGGCGTTTATTTTTCGATATTGTTTTTCTGTTTTTTATTAGAAGCCGTGGCCGTGAACTTAGCTTTAGGTGTTAGGTGCTTTCGACGAAGAGGACTGACCGACTGACTTTTAGGTGTTAGGTGCCTTCGACGAAGAGGACTGACCGACTGCTGACGGAAGGTTCAAAGCAGTGGATTATAAGTAATAAGAACGTTACATATGTGCGTGCGTGTATGCACTTAGAGCGTACATGGGATGAGCGCGATAATAGAAAGCTTAAGAGAGAAGTTCTTGACGTTACTTAAGAGCTGTTAACGGCTGCTGCTCCGAACACTATCTAACGTATGATTCTGTTTTTGGTATCTTTTATTAGGTGCATTCCTTCTTAGGAAAACTTTAAAAAAAATATGGTCAGTTGCATAGGCAGCTCTATAGAAAAACTTGTTTTGCAAACCATCTAAAATGTTGGCTGTTTTTCACTTAACTGGACTTTACGGCTATCACAGGTCTTAAGTCCCATATGAAATCATATTTTTACCGTTTTTCGCAAAGGATGCGCTTTTAGACTTAGGTAATAAATTATTCAAGGATCATATATAAAACGAGGGGATCGTTGTGAGTTGCTGCTGCGACCGTAACTCTACATTTATACCCGATACATAGTCAGTATGGCTACATTGAGCGACAAAGAGTGCGTGCGATAGAGACAGAAAATCAGCCAGAACGTGTCGACGGGCGCTGCGTAGCCACTGCAAATTATTTGTTACTTTTAGCTATAATAATAATCCGATCTGATTCGGATTCGGCAAGATTCGGCAATCTGGTAGATATGGCTATTCTCTATGATTGTGCGTTTTAATTTTCTCCTATCTTCAAAATTGTGGTTGCCACAGATTTACGTTGTTTATGGCTGCGGAAGGGGGTGGGCCGAAATTTTGAAACACACTTGTAGCAGTGAGCTATCAACAGTGAGTTCTGCAGTGAAAAATTACAAATAGTTTTGTAACAGTGAGAGCTCGACAGTCAGGTCTAATAGTCTCTGAGATCTGTGGATGCTCCAGATTTTCGTCCTTTGCGGGGCCGGAAGGGGGTGTGGCGAAATTTTGAAACAAACTCGTCAAGGTCCGATATTTCAGGAGTGTGGATACCAAATTTGGTTGCTCTAGCTCTTATAGTCTCTGATATCTAGGCGCTAATGTTTTGCGCTATGCAAAGCCGGCTATGCTACGTGTGTGTTAGAGAGAGACAGAGCGAGAGAAAATGAAATTGCTTTCATCATTCTGGCTATAATAATGATACGATCTGGTTCAAATTCTGCAGTCTAGAAAATATTTTCATTTTCTACGATTCTGCGTTTTTGCTTTTCTCGTATCTTTAAAATTGTGGATGCCACAGATTTTCGTCTTTTGAGGGGGCGGAAGGCGAAGTTTTGAAATACACTTGTAACAGTGACATATTACAGAAGTCTGGATTCAAAATGTCGTGGCTCTAGCTCTTATAGTCTTAGAGCACTAGGCGCTCATAGGGACGGACAGACTGACAGACAGACATGGCTCAATCGACTCGGCTATTGATGCTGATCAAGAATATATATACTTTATGGGGTCGGAAACGCTTCCTTCTGGACGTTACACACATCCACTTTCACCACAAATCTAATATACCCCTATACTCATTTTGACTATCGGGTATAAAAAGTTCTCGGGAAAATTTAGGGATATATTTTTGTAAAGTCCAGTCAAAGTTTAATAACTGTCCAAAAATTAGGTAGTAATGAATCCATATGCTCAGGTACACTCAATATTAGAATAATTTTCCTTTTCACTTTACCTCATTTATGTTATTGGTTATGAATGAATGCAGGCTAGTATTTCTACCTTTACCTGTCTTTTTCACCAGGTTTTGTAACCTGCTTTTTTTATATCAAAGGGTGGTACATACATACATAAGTGTATATATTGAATTCATTTTTAGCACAGATCTATAGTCTTATTTTGACTTTTAAAGGATTCAATTGCGTATAAGCCAATATCAGTGAATACAATTTTTATATAATTCAAGAATTTAATTTTCGTTAAAATGGTTTTGAAAAATACAAAGTTGTTCGAGATATTTAGAAATTCAAGCACCTCCAACGAATTTGTGGAAACTGTTCTGAATGAATTACATTTAGTATCGGACAGCCCAGAGCAGCATACAAGTATAAGAAATACAATTATTTGTATACATATTAATATTTAAAAGAAATGGCTGATCTGGCAAACTGGCTTATTGGAAACAGCTTGCTATATGATGGACCCTCCACGTCTACAGGACGAGCAAAAGGAAGACCAACAAAAACCCTGGATAAGTGTTCAGATTATACTAGAATGAGAAACATATAGGTACGGATCATTTATCGGAGACACTGTTAATTAAATATACAAACGACAAAGAAAACAAGAGGTCGCATATAACAAAAGCTGTATCTACGGCAAGCCCGGTAAGACTTGACAGGATTGTTTGTAGGGGGGCGGATCGAGGTTCAATTATCCAACGACGAGGTGTAGGTTCCAGTTTAACTCCTAGCAGTTGCCACAGAAAGAAAAAGGCCGATGGGTTTCGTTGTGGATATATATATATTGTTCACGTATTTAGTGGGTGTTCGCGCGGTAGGTCGACCGGTTGAAGCGGGGGTGAAAACGTAACTAACTCCTCGGGCTTCTGATCTATGCTCTATGCTGGCTTGAGCGCCGTGTGGATCGTGAACTGTGGATCGTAGACCTCCCGAGCGCCCCTCCGAGCGCGCGAGCGCAAGTTGGGACCGGAGCGCCCGGAGTTGGCACAGTGCGCGGCAATCATCTGCTGCTGGCCTGAACATCCCCCCTGCAGGATGCAAAGCCCAATCGGTGTCTATGGCTGTGTGCATGCACCGGATACGATCCATCCGAACACCGTGCTCTGGGCCACAGGAAGGCCGTCCTCGCGTGCCAGGAACCCGGGTTGGATCAGTTTCGGGTAGACGTCGGCGACTAAGACCAGAGAGATGGTGGCTGGTCGATGGAATTGCGCATCTGCGAGCTTCAGATCGTCAAAACGAGCCCGGATCGTATCGCTCAAAGGTCGGATCGGCGTGCGGATGCGCAAACGGGGCTCGACCTTCAGGATGGCTTCCAGTCGGAAGTCGCCTGTCTTGGTACGAATGACCGCGGTGCACACCTTCTCGTTGCCGACGCGCGAAGTAGGTAGCTTGAAGGCGGAGGCCAATGAGTCGTCAATGCAGCTCACCGGCGTGCATGGGTCGATGAGCGCGCCCGTTTCGAAATCCTTCGAGCCCGTATCCAGGACCACCAGCGCCGTCGGGAGGATATTGAGGCTCCTATGTTGTAGAAGGGAGCTTACGGAGGGCGCCGGGGTTCCTACGACGGGGCGGTTCACGGGGTGACGGGGACGGCCCTCAGCTTGAGACGCTGGACTCGAAAACGATGAGGTTCCGGTTCCTACGACCGGTCGGCTGACGGGCCGACGAGGACGGCGCTCGGCGTGAGCCGGCGTAGATGGCGGCGGTGCAGCCGGGGCTGGACGGGCTGGACGACGAGGCGCGGATATGTGGAGTAGCGTGTGGTGGTTCTTGCCACACACCCTGCACAGCCCGCCACTGAGGCAGTCCTTCCCGGAGTGCTGGTGCGCCAGGCAGTTGGCGCAGTATTTGTTTCTCAGGACGGCTCGGAGCCTCTTCTCAGGGGCTCAGGCGCAGAAACACGTGGCAGGTCCGTAGCGGGTGTATTCCTGGGCAGACTCGGCAACGGTAGGTGCTTCTACCCCTTTATTTCGGGTTCGGCCGTAGACATCAAGGGTCCCCTGGTAAGGAAGTGCCCGGGAGTAAGGGCCAGCAACTCAGTTGGATCTTCGGACATCGGCGAGAGCGGCCTGGAATTAAGTGTAATCAAAAGTATAATTCTTTGTAGTCTTTCTCTGATCTTACGGGAGTTAACCCTCCGATCTGTTTTATTGGTTCGTGATTTATGAATTTAACAATTGTGTTTTGGGCTTTCATAAGCCAAAAGCCGCGGAGCTGCGCTGCCAGTGACGCCGGCAGCGGAGCGGCAGAACTATGTGTTCTTATCTCTTATATGTTAGTATGTATATGTGTGAATATGCTCAGCGCTGTTGGCAGCGAGAGCGCGAGGGAAGATATATGTGTTTATGCATGTATATTAGTGCCGTCAAGTCATGGGAACATGCTGACGCTGCACTTGGGTCGCTCGAGGCATTCTTGAGTGAATCGTAATACGATCACCCAGAATGTCTGGGACTTTATTGTTACGTAAACACTGCAACAAAGTGTTACAGTGTGTATTCCTTAAGTACCGTCGGTACAGTGGGTATTCGAAATAATGAATACTTTATGTGAATGTGTATATTATAATTAATTTAATATGAGCATACTACAACTCCCTCCTTTTGAAAAATAACGTAATCTAATGAAGTTATTTTATTTTTAGCTTTTACTATATATGTAGTTATGTATTCTTAAAAGGAAATTTATATATATATATATAGTTAAATATACGACACTCGAGTTTAAGTTTTAAAAAAAAGATTTATTTATTCACTTAAACTTATCGTACAATGGTTAGTTAATTTCCCCGACGATGACTAAAGGTCAGATGTCTTGAACGGATTTATCTTGATTGAATTCTCCGACGGTGTCGCGATTGACGTTTGTCTTGAACAGAACTGAAGTCCCTACTTAGATGTAGACTATTTATATTACGATGCTCGGAAGATTCGGAGGCGATGGCTTCGGCGTCGGCTTCGGCTTCGAGATGGAGTACGTGACTCGATCGAAGTTTTGGAAGGCGGCTTTTGATGAAAGGCTTCCGTTGCGTATGATCGGTGTTGCATTACTTGGGGTGGATGTGGCCTCTTTGGTTTTATGCCCAATTCTGATTGGTGAGCTAGGATGGCGTGGTTCTTGAGAATCGATTAGTAATTGATCTCTGGAGGGTGGCGTGATTCTAGTACGGCTGGATACGCGGCATCTATTGTTTTATGTTCGACTCCTAGCTTAGGGTGTTTGTTTACATTGCCGGCTATCGGCTACAAGTGGTCCCCTTCGAGTGTGGGATTGTTTATGGGATTCGAAGCTGAGGGTGTTGGATTGTTTATAGTATGTGGGTGCAGGGTAACAGACATAGATAAGGGTATGCGGAGCATGGACTATAGATATGTCACTATATATATTTTTTTTTTTTTTTTTTTTTTTTTTTAGTCAATTATTAGAGTATTGAACTTGAATTAATATTGATAAAATTTAAAAGTTATTTGAATATAAATGCAGAATAATATATTTTTATGGTTTATATTTATGTATGGCCATACTAAAAATGATTAAGAATTGCAAATCTTTAACCTATCCTTATGGACTTTCTGAGTTTTGTTTTTATTATCGGAGATTATGACGTTATCTCTTTCTCCGATACTTTCTATATGGTCCTATACATTTAAAATCTAGCTTATGACCTGTTTCATTTTTCAATAAAACTTTATCTCCTACAGCTAAATTTAAATCTTTTAACTTTAAATCATATAGCTGTTTATTTTTAATTTTATGCTCCTCGAGCATAATCCTTGCTCGTTTATATGCTATTTCTAATCTATATTTACTCTCTTTAGAGTAATCATCTATGTTATATAGAGGTGCTATTCTATCTATAGTATTAAATTGAACTGGTAAGTTTGAAGTCTTACCGAAAAACTAGCTCATATGGACAATAATCATGTGCCATAGAGGGGTTGTATTAAAACAATATACGAAGTATTGCAGCCATACATCCCAATCTGATTTGTCAGCTGAGATGTATGAGCGTATGAACTCGTTAAATGTTCTGTGGCTTCGCTCCACGGTTCCTACAGTCTGGTGATGATGTGCAGTAGAAGTTATGTTTTTGATATTTAGATTTTTACATAAGTCTTCAATTATTGAATTTTTATTATCTGTTCCCATGTCCGTAATGAACGTCTTCATTGGACCGTACTTTATAATAAAATTTTCAAAAATAGCTTTAGCTACTGTATTTGCACTTTTGTTTCTAATAGGTATGGCAACAAGGTATTTTGTCAGGTCACATATTAAGGTGACTGCATATTCATTTCCTTGTTCTGATTTAGGAAGTGGACCGATCGTATCCACTATTACCCTATCAAAAGCCATGTATGGTGTTTCTGTTATAGTCAATGGAGTTATTGTGTGTTTGGTTACTTTAGCTTTTGGCATTTTGGACATTTTCGTATGTAATTGGTTATTTCTTTAGTCATACCTTTCCAAAAATAATGTCTTTTGACCTTGGCCAAGGTTTTTGTTATGCCTGTATGTCCTCCTTGTATGGGATCATCATGTAATGTAGACATTTTTTCTTTTTCATTTGTAATTAGGGTCACCGGGTTGAGTAGCGCTACTCTTATTGTTCGTAATATTTTATTGCCCATATTTTTAAAATTATCTATTGAAATGTATTCAAAGATATTTTCCCACGGTGCCACTTTGAGTTGGCTGATTTTTTGTTTACCGGCTTGCGTTTCAAGCCTTTGGAAAAACTGACCTAAGTCAAGGGTTCCATTAGTATACAAATCGCTAACATCATATCTTGCAGTGATTTTTTTCCCATGTTTAAAAAAAACATAAATTATTATTTACATGCAAGGTCACTACTTTACGTACTTCGTCATTGTTGATGACTTCATATACGTTGGGCTTTGAAGCTTTTTGTTAGAGATTGCCTAGGCAATTCTATTTGTTCTTGTCCTGCGCAGGATTTCTGTCTACTCTGTTGCCTGGTAGTGACTTTCAGGACTTTATTCGTTGTTTGTATGTTTTTCAGGTCTGTGATGGTTATTCTTGATAACGCATCTGCTACATGATTGTCTTTACCCTTTAGATACTCGACTGTAAAGTCGTATTCTTCTAATTCGAGCCGCATGAGTGTGAGTTTTGAGCTGGGATTGACCATTGAAAATATGTATGTATGTTAGTGGTCTGTGATCCGTTTTACTGTAAAGTGTTTACCATAGACATATGGTCGAAAATGGGTAATTGCCCAATGAATTGCTGCTAATTCCTGTTCTGTAGTACTTTTGTTACTTTCACCTTTTGTGAATGAACGTGATGCATATGCTAATGGGAGTAGGAGTCCGTTATGGTTTTGAGTTAAAACCGCTCCACATGCTTGTTTACTAGCATCGGTGATTATGCAAAATTCTTTCTGAAAATCTGGGTACTGTAACAGAGTGGGTTCCATAAGTTTATCTTTTAAATATTGGAATGCATTTTGACATTCAGTTGACCACTCAAAGGGGACATTCTTTTTACATAATCTAGTTATGTGCCGGGAATAGTTGGCGAAGTTTTTAATAAAACGTCTATAATAATTGCAAAATGCAATAAATCGTCTAGCGCTGTCCGCATCATGTGGGACTGGATAGTTTTGAATGACGTCGTATTTTTGTCATCGGGCAAGATTCCTTTATCTGTGCATTTATGACCAAGAAAGGTCACTTCATGCATAAAAAATGAACATTTTTGTGGATGTAATTTTAGGTTGTGTTTCCTACATATCTCAAAAATATCTGTTAAGTTTTTAAGCATATGTTTTCGGAACAACCCATGACTATTAGATCGTCCATATACAGGAAGGCTTGCGAAGCTTCAAGTCCAGAGAATGCTATAGTCATCATTCTTTGAAATGAATTCGGCGCTATTTTTAAACCAAATGGTAGTCGCGTGAAGCGATATGAGCCATTGCTCGTTGAAAAAGACGTTATATTTCGCGAACTTTCTTCTAGTTCGATTTGATGAAAACCTGACATTAAGTCAAGGCATGAGAAATACTTTGCTCTACCTAGTTGATCCAAAATGTCATCAATTCTAGGTAGTGGAAATTTGTCGGCCAGGAGTTTTTTGTTTATTTGACGATAGTCAACTACTAATCGCCATTTCTTTTGTTCTGAACCCGGAAGGGCTTTCTTTGGGACAAGTAGGAGTTGGCTGTTGTATTCTGATACGGATGGTTCGACAATATTGTCGTTGATTAATTTTCCTACTTGTTTTTTAATTTCCTCAACTTGGCTATGCGGGCTTCGATAGTTCTTTATATATATAGGTTCGTCATCCCTCAATCTCAATTTCTGTTTATAAAAATTATTTGTTGTGATTGATTCTGTTTCAAGCCCGAATACGTCACTAAAATTGGTGCATAGTTTAGTTAATTGCTTCTTGAATTGTACTGGGAAATGTTTGCTTAATTCAGCTATGACAGTTTTTTCTCGGATTTTTTGAGTTGTTTGAATTACCTTGTAATTCGAAAGTGATTCATATTGTATGTTATTTATATGTACTAATTGGTTGGTACTGGTTGTATTCAGCAATCGGACAAATGTATTATTTTTGAAGTTATTGTATTTGCTACATAAATACCAGGTTGAATTTCCTGGTTTGGGATTAATATGGTTTCTATATCGGACGTTAATTCTATTTTTCTGACAACTTGTGATCTTGCTGGTAGAAGAATTGTATTGTTACCAGAACTGTATGTTATTGGAACATAAATTTTAATTTTATATTATTTGGTCGTATTATTAACCAATCCTCTGAAGGTTTTAAGTCTATTAGGCAGTTTAATTCTTTTATGAAATCAATGCCTATTATTCCATCACACGGAATTGCAAAATTCTGATTAACTAAATGAAATTGTGTGGAATTATGTACTTATCTGTCTGTAGCTCTATTAGGGCAAGGCCTTGGGATGTTATAATACCTTCCCCTATTCCTTGAATATCTATTTTATTTTTTGTTTGAATGTCGTTAAAGACATCTGAATTTTCTTTTAATAGTGATATATTGGCACCTGTATCTATAAGGAATGTAAGTTGTTTTCCTGTTTTAGAATTGAGGAATGCCACGAATATATTGAGATTGAGGTTGATTGTGTGAACCGCTGGATTTTTTAATTTAGTGTATCTAAAGGATCTTGGGAGTTTCCCGAAGCTGTCTGGGTAACACGAACATTGTTCTGTCGTGTGTTTCCATTGCTATTGTATCTTTGGTTGCTATAGGTTCCACCGTTATTACGGTTAATTCCCCTATAGCCACCACGACCTCTATTATTATTATAATTATTGTTGTTGTAAATATGGTTGTGGTTGTAACCACGACCATTTCCTCTACCACGATAGTTACCTCGAAAGTTACTACCGCGGTAGACTTGTCCTTGTCTGGTGTACAATATTGAACTTGCACTACCAGTCATCTCTGTACTACACTGTATATATTTTGCTACGGCATCATTCATTGTAGGGAATGTGCCTGCTTCTAGTATTGTTTTTAGTCTGCCGTGCTCGCAATTTTTAACCATTGTACTAATGGCCTCTTTGCAGCTGAACTTATTAGCGTGTTCCGCTGGCAGACCCTCATCAATGTATGATGCTTGTAGAAGTTTTCTCATATCATCAATCTCTGTTGTGAATTGGGCGGCTGTTTTGCCTTTTTTGGCATACTTTTGCCATTTTAGCCTTTATAACATCTGATGACTCACCGACAATAGTGTCTTGCAATTTCTTTATTATTGCGTTAATGGTGGTTTCATCTTGTATTGTATACAATGTAGTTCCTATTACTTTTGATTTAATTACTTCTATAGCCAAATTTTCGTATGGTCCTTTCGTTAGATTGACCAATTTGACTGCCGTAATGAATCTTTGTAAATGGAGTTTTTGTCCATTAAATTCCGGAATGGCGTGCGAAATATCTTTGATATATGCCCGTTGGGCAATTGTTTCGTCTGCCATTGTGGTTGGTTCTTGCCCAACCACGCTGTTTGCTGAACTAGTCGACGGTTTGTCGTCGTTTACCGGATGGTTCGATCTATTTGATCGAGAATCGTCTTCCGATATGATGATAATATTTTTTTTTACATTCGGGGGCCTGGGACTTATTGGCCTTGATTCCGATTCTACAGCTGGTATATATGTCGCAGCTGTGTTTAGAAGATTTGGTATGTGTATGTCTAGATTGAGTTTTTCTCTAACGAATACTAATCGTTCCCTTAGACGTTTGAAAACGTCTGTAGCTTGAAACCAATGTATATCAGTAAGTCTTTGTTTGTTCTCTAGAAAAAGTTCTCTAACCTCATTATATTTGTTTACCAAATTAGTTGTATGTTTAATGACCGTACTATTTTGAGTAGGTCTGTTCTGCGTTAAGCATTTATATGACTTATCGAATTCTGCTCTTAGAGTGCAAACCTTAGCGCAGATCGTAAGCCAGTCCATATGTGTTTTTTAATGTTGTCCATTCCGATTGGAAGACAATCTAACATTAGTAATCACAATTCTTCCTAGAATTTCATTTTCTATTATTTGGCTGTTTACGAGGATGCCGGGTATGGTCGATAATACGATACCCTTTTGTGTGGCATCACAATGAATTAGTGGTGAAAAGGTAAATTATATTCGTTCATATATGAGTATTCGAACTCGTATATGCTAATTGAATTGGGGAATACGGCTAAGATTGCTTTAGCTCTATATTCGAAATTTTCATTTCTATCGTGGGTAGCCCTAATGGCTGCTGCTGTTCTACGAGACATTTTATTTGAAAAATCTGGGTCATATTTAATTAGCTCTATAAAGTTTGGATTTTTATACCCGATACTCAAAATGAGTATTGGGGTATATTAGATTTGTGGTGAAAATGGATGTGTGTAACGTCCAGAAGGAAGCGTTTCCGACCCCATAAAGTATATATATTCTTGATCAGCATCAATAGCCGAGTCGATTGAGCCATGTCTGTCTGTCCGTCCGTCCGTCCGTCCGTCCGTCTGTCCGTCCCTATTAGCGCCTAGTGCTCAAAGACTATAAGAGCTAGAGCAACGACATTTTGTATCCAGACTTCTGTGATATGTCACTGTTACAAGTATATTTCAAAACTTCGCCCCGCCCACTTGCGCCCCCACAAAGGACGAAAATCTGTGGCATCCACAATTTTAAAGATACGAGAAAATTAAAAACGCAGAATCGTAGAGAATAAATTTATCTTCTAGACTGCAGAATCTGAATTGGATCGCGTCATTATTATAGCCAGAATGAAGAAAACAATTTCATTTTTCTCGCCCTGTCTCTCTCTAACACACACGTATCATAGCCGGCTTTGCCTATTGCTAAATATGAGTTCCAAGATCTCAGAGACTATAAGAGCTAGAGCAACCAAATTTGGTATCCACACTCCTGTGATATCGGACCTTGACAGATTTGTTTCAAAATTTCGCCCCACCCCCTTCCGCCCCCGCAAAGGACGAAAATCTGTGGCATCCACAGATCTCAGAGACTATTAGACCTGACTGTAGAGCTCTCACTGCTACAAAACTATTTGTAATTTTTCACTGCAGAACTCACTGTTACAAGTGTATTTCATTTTGCTCAGAGAGCTCACTGCTACAAGTGTGTTTCAAAATTTCGCCCCACCCCCTTCCGCAGCCATAAACAACGAAAATCTGTGGCAACCACAATTTTGAAGATAGGAGAAAATTAAAAACGCACAATCATAGAGAATGGCCATATCTACCAGATTGCCGAATCTTGCCTAATCCGAATCAGATCGGATTATTGTTATAGCCAAAAGAAACAAATCAATTTGCAATGGCTACGCAGCGCCCGTCGACACGTTCTGACTGATTTTCTGTCTCTCTCGCACGCACTCTTTGTCGTTTAATGTAGCCATACTGACTATGTATCGGGTATAAATGTAGAGTTGCGGTCGGAGCAGCAACTCACAACGTTCCCCCTCGTTTATATTAATTTCCCCTTATTTTTTTTTTTTTAGACTCTATCTAAATGGTTTGCCCTACTCATATATTTTTTTTTAATTATCTTATTATGTTTTACATATAATGTTAAAAGGAATTGTAAAACACTGACAATGGTTAAAATCAGAAGTAATAACCAGAGTGCATTGAGATCATCCCTGTGGTCTATTATTTTGACATTATTGACCACATTGGCCGTATTGTCTTTGGTCTGACTATCGTCAGAACCGAACCAACCCATGGTGATGATTTTCTCTCAAAAATTGGTTTCTACAATATTGGGGGGGTTTTTTTTTCTTTTTTAAATTATCTGCTATTCGTTTATTCTTTTAAATAATAAAAAAAATTATTAAAAATTTTCTTTTTCATGAACACACATATCTATATACCCTTTCTTTTTTTTTCATACTCTTTAAAATTTTATCAATATATTTTTTTATATATATATTTTTTCTTTTTAATATTTAACCAAAATGAAGGAAGGAAAAAAAAATGTTAAGGGACATGTGATCGATTTACAGGTTTTTCATTATATAATTCAACATCGATCACATGGTTTTAGTAATAGCCTAACAGAGGTTAGTATTTTCAAGCAGCGCTTTCACGCATCGGCTTGAGTTAGAGGTTTTGTTTATAAATAATGGCAATTTAGGCATTGGCATTACTGCAGCCCTTATTGCGTTGCTTCGCACCAGTGCGAAGTTGTTTCTCGATGACCTTAAGATTTTTCCTGTGTTCCTCTTTTTCCTGGGGCGTTGTTGCTATCTTGATGAGGTCCCTTATAAGCTTCCTCTGTTGTAGAAGCTTGATCCTCTGTCCGCTTCTTTTTGTCGTCGTCTTTGGTTTTTTGGCTTGTCGTGCCCGGTACTCAGCTATCGTGAGTGGGCGTGGTCCATCGTTTGGATACACTTCTAAGGCCTCTTGTAGGCTGAGTGCGTCCCTTTGCTCGGTAGGAGCAGCATCGGCGAAGTCTTGTATATTTTCTGCAATTGGTGTTTTGGTGTTACTGTCCATCGACGGTGCAAGGGGCGGTCCTATGCCACTCGCACTTTTATTATTGGCCCTTGCTGGTCTTCGCACAGGCTGTTTAATTTTCTTGGGTAGTGTATATTTCTGGCCGCATTGTAGTCCTCAAATTGAAGGGTATACATTATAATCCATTGGTTTGGCGAAGCGGCATTTTGGTTATCTGTTGTGGCATTTGGTTTGATTGTCACATTAACTGATTTGTTTCTGCTGTAATTCGGTTTGGTGTATAAATGCAGATATATTTAAAGATATATTCTTGTCATTTTTCTGTTTTTTTTGTTTTATATTTAGTTATTATTTTTATAATTTTTATTATTATTATTATTATTTTTTTTTGTATTATTTTTAACACATTTTAGTATTTCTTAGCAATTTTGAGATCGATTTATCGCGTACATTCTGTCACGGTCGCCATGTAATCAAAAGTATAATTCTTTGTAGTCTTTCTCTGATCTTACGGGAGTTAACCCTCCGATCTGTTTTATTGGTTCGTGATTTATGAATTTAACAATTGTGTTTTGGGCTTTCATAAGCCAAAAGCCGCGGAGCTGCGCTGCCAGTGACGCCGGCAGCGGAGCGGCAGAACTATGTGTTCTTATCTCTTATATGTTAGTATGTATATTTGTGAATATGCTCAGCGCTGTTGGCAGCGAGAGCGCGAGGGAAGATATATGTGTGTATGCATGTATATTAGTGCCGTCAAGTCATGGGAACATGCTGACGCTGCACTTGGGTCGCTCGAGGCATTCTTGAGTGAATCGTAATACGATCACCCAGAATGTCTGGGACTTTATTGTTACGTAAACACTGCAACAAAGTGTTACAGTGTGTATTCCTTAAGTACCGTCGGTACAGTGGGTATTCGAAATAATTAATACTTTATGTGAATGTGTATATTATAATTAATTTAATATGAGCATACTACGTAAGGCATGCTTCGATCTTTGCGAGAAGCGTGGAAAGCTCTTCGAAAGTGTACTTCCGAGTGGACGTGGCTTTGTAGAAGAGAGTTTTGAAACTCTTTACCCCGGCTTCCCACAGACCTCCCATGTGTGGAGCTCCTGGTGGGATAAAACGCCACGAAACCCGGTGATGGCTGTACGCATCAGTTATCGAGCCCTTGAATGCTTCTAGGAAGTCACGGGAAAGCACTTTGGCGGCACAAATGAAAGTTTTGCCATTGTCAGAGTGAATGCGCTGCGGACATCCTCGTCGTGCGACGAAACGAGCGAAGGCTGCAAGAAATTTCTCGGTCGTGAGATCCGACGTGGGCTCCAAATGGATCGCCTTCGTGGAAAAACACACGAACACACACACATACCCCTTGGTTATCAGGCACGCTCTCCCTGTGTAATTCCGTATTTCGAAGGGACCCACGTAGTCAATTCCGGTGTGCGTGAACGGTCTGGAAAAGGAAGTTCGTTCCGTGGGAAGATCACCCATCATTTGGGCTTGCAAACTTCTGTCTTTGGATGACGCATACCTTGCAGGAGTTTACCACCCCCTTCATGAGTTTCTGAACCTTGGGAATCCAGAACTTGGATCGGATAAGTCGCACCATTAGTTGGTTCCCGCCATGAAGAGTTATCCGGTGGGTGAATTGCGCGAGAAGGCGGGATAGCCGGCAGCGGTACGGCAGAATAATGGGATGCCGTTCGTCGTACTTCAGAAAGGTAGAAGTTGCGATACGGCCACATGCTCTTATGAGCCCATGTTGGTCTAGGAACGGGTTCAAATTCAGGATAGAACTTGACCTTGGCACTGGCCGCTTCTCGCTTAGGCAGTGATACTCTTGGGAGTATTCCCTGCGCTGAGTCTCTAGGATAAGAGTGCGCTCAGCTTCGGTAATGTCTTCGCTTGCAAGGTGGTCCTCTTGTCCGTTGACCAGCTTCCGGCAGCGTTTTGTGAAGCGAAGGACATAAGCACGGACTTGCAGAGCTCTCTCCAGATTGGAGAACCGATCGAGGAAGTCTTCGGATGGGCTCGGTGCAAAATGAACCTTCATAGCACGTTGCTCGAGGGTTATCACGGGATCGTCCCCGCCTTGGGCTGGCCATTGATGCCGGGGCCCTTGCAACCACGCTGGTCCGTGCCACCAGAGTTGGTTCTCGACGAGCTCCTGTAAGGATACGCCCCTGCTGGCGAGGTCGGCGGGATTTTGTGCGGACGGAACGTGACCCCAATTCTCGACCTCGGTGGCTTGGGAAATTCTGGTCACTCGGTTGGCCACGAAGGTAGTCCAGTGGCAAGCAGGCTTTTTCAGCCAGGACAGGACTATAGCGGAATCTGTCCAGAAGTAACAGGTTGTAGGTGCGCTTGGCATATTTGGCAGGATAGCCGTTGCCATTTCGGACAGTAGCACGGCGCCGCATAGCTCTAACCGGGGAGCGATACAGTCTTAGCGGGTGCGACTCGTGTTTTCGCGGTGAGCAACTGCACCTTGACCAGGTGGTCAGTCTCGATGCGTACGTAGATCGCCGCACCGTACGTCTTTTCGGACGCATCGCAAAATCCGTGATGCTCGACCCTTACAGATGGTTCGGAACCAATCCACCTTGGAATGCGGATCTGGTCGAGAGCGGAGTAGCTCTGCAGAAAACTCTGCCAGCGCTGACGCATCTCGGTCGGAAGATCTTCCCACTTCTTGCAACCAGATCTCTTGCATGAAGATCTTTGACCGGACAATGAAAGGAGCCAACCAGCCCGCAGGGTCGAATAACCTTGCTATCTGGGAAAGCACCGCTCGCTTGGTATAGGATGCCGTAGATGCCAGTTCTGGCGGAACGTAGAAGTCTGTTGTCGCCTTCCAGCGAATTCCGAGAGTCTTGGCTGTGCTCTCTGCTTCAATTTCAAGGAAGTCGGTGTGAAGGAGATGGTCATTCGGAATGGTAGTCAGGATATCCTTGTGGTTGGACGTCCATTTTCTCAGTGGATTTTCTCTTCTGTAACTCGCGGATGGCTAGTTGAGCCTCAGTGGGAGTGGGGCTCTGGTCCGGTAAGTACCCACCCGAAAATGGTTTCCTGCCCGAGGAGAGAGCCACAGATGTTGGTCTGTGAGCCGCTTAACAGGATGGACGGAAGGATATCCGCTCCAATCAGGACATCTATTTGTGAACTCTCGTGGAAGGTCGGGTCTGCCCATGCAAGGCTCGGCAGGTCTCGCAACGAAGTTTGCGGAATCGGATAGAATGGCAGGTGACCCGCCAGTTCCGGCAGAACATAGGCCGTGGCGTTTAAGTGCAAGTCCGGCATCGTCGTGGAATGGATGGCAAAATGACAGATCTTCGTGGATTGAGCGGATACTGTCCGATTGAGGCCCGAGACTTGTGCCTGGATAAGTCGGAACGGCAATTTGATTATATTAAAAAGACGTTCCGTGATAAACGTTGCCTCGGATCCCGGGTCGATTAGAGCGCGGGCGCGCAAATTTGTCCCCAGGTGGCAAATATTAATGATTGCTGTTCCCAGAAGGACAGCTCTTTGGCCGGAGGCGAAATAATTTTAAACGCTGGGTGGCGCGTCGGAAGAACTTGGACTCGGTACGACGGGGGGTGTGGAATCACGGGCGATTGGAGTGCCACGGTGCAGCAGCGTGTGGTGTCGGTCCCCACAAGTACTGCAGTTATGGGCACTTTGGCATTCCCGGATCTGATGGCCTCGTGCGAAACAGTTGAGACAAAGCTGCTTTTGTTTGATGCAGCTGGCACGAGCATCAGCGTTCATTTGGAGAAAGTGCGGGCATAGCCGGATTGGGTGATTCTCTCTCCCGCAAAGATCACACGTTCTCCGGTTCGGATTTACGGTTGTCTCGAAGGAGTGAACCCTCCGAGGAACAGGACACCCCTTGGGAACGGAACGGGTTGCTTCGGGAAGGTGGCGGATTCGGATCACTTTTCGGATTGTGTGAAGCGGACGGGTTGCCCTCGATGGCTTCGAGCGTCAGGTATCTCTGGCTGAGGAAGGATTCCATCTCCTTCCACGAAGGCATCTCTTTCTTTGTGGTGACGGAATCTTCCCACAAAGCCCGGGTCAACTTCGGTAATTTGGAGGCACAAATAGTCACCAGCAAGCTGTCCCAGTTTTCGGTGGAGACCTTTGAGTGGGCCAGTGCGGTTAAAACCCCTTGGATGGTGCTGAGATGCTCCTTTAGCGCACGACTGGACTCGGTACCAACGGAAGCCAATGAAAGGAGGATATTTATCTGGTTAGTCACCAGGAGCCTGTTATTTTCGTACCGGTCCCGAAGGGCATTCCAAGCAGCCTCGAAACCGTCATTTGTGAGTGGGGACTTTTCCACTATGGCCTTCGGATCACCACTGGTCTTAGTGGTGAGATGGTACAGCTTCTCCACGGGGAGACAGCCTGGGATTTTTTATATATATCGCAGTAAAAAGGTCTCGGAACGTAGGCCAGCGAACGTAATCCCCAGCGAAAACTTCTATATCGCATGGGGGGAGTCGGCAGCCGCCGTGGAAATCTGGCTGTGCGGAAGGGTGGACTGCGGGGTTGTCGATTTGGATGGTGAGATCAGCTATGCACTGTTCATAACCCTCATAGCATTCGCCATACATGTCTTGCAGGACATCTTTGGACTCTGGATCCTCGTCCACCATCGCTATGGAACAGGCCTCAAACTCCGCGTCCACCTTTGCCCACATGCTCTGCAATTGGTCTCTGCGGACCTGGGAAATGGCGGCGGATGGGATGCTGGTACCAGGAGTGGTAAGGCGGGCTTCCAAATTGGTCAGCCGATCGATGGCTGCCACAAATTTGGCCCGCGCGGAGGTGACGGCGGATTGGGCCATTTCAGTGGTGTGTCGAGAGCGGCTCGGACTGCTTTGCGTACGCGTTGGCACCTTAAGCGTGACCGACGACGGAAACAGGACCGATCTGGTCTTCGCACCCGCGGAGCTTGTGGTGGGCCCGGGAGTACTGGATGACTTCACTTTGCGAGTCACCGAGGTAGGTGTTTCTGGGGCGGACGAGCTGCGTGGTCTTCTGACACTTGGAGAGGTCACGGACAAAAGTTTTTTGCTCTCTTCACGCCCTGTTGGCATATTCGGAAATCCCACGAAGAAAGGAGAACAAACTCCCACTCGGATGAGGAAGTGTGGGGCGAATGGCCACAACCTTGGTGGTATACGGAGATTGGGATGAAAATTGAGGATGAACAATAATATTGAGGCACGAGGTATCAATATATAGAGTCGGTTGCAAAACGAATGTTTAAAACAATATACCTTCGAAGTGCAGGGTAGCGCGTCACTTGGCGTTCCGTTACGGTCAAGCGCGGCACCGAAAAATATTCTCGCACCAACAACAACGCAAGCAAACGGTGGAGAAGCGAAAGCGAAAGGAAAAACGAAAAGAATGCACCGCTGCTGTTGCTTGTATGTGTGTGTGTGTATGGATGTAACGAAAGCTCAGCTGGTAGCTGGGAGCGGTAGGAATATTATTTACAGACAGCTACATATATATTAATATGGGCACTGGATCGGAGGAGGAACGCAGGAGCTAGCTCGGATCAAATTAAACCTTTGGAGAAATAGGAGGCCACAACCGTTGGCAGAACGAAGTATGGTTTAATTTGGAGCTAGAGCGAGAAATGCATATATGTATGTACATATGCCGCGGGAACTCGGACTGGGATGGAAAACTCGCACAAAATCACTGCACTGGTGTTGGGCACAATCGAAGGGTTGTACTTATCTTACACTTGGAGCGATCCGCCGATGCTGGCTGGGGTGAGCTTCTCCTTATGGGGAAGGCGAAGATCCGGCTTGAAGGACCAATGTTTGTAGGGGGGCGGATCGAGGTTCAATTACACAGCCCCACAAAAAAAAGTGTCGTGCGCGGCTGACCAGAGTATCATATCCCTATGTATTTTGGGGCCCTGAACACGAATCCAAGGTCAGATTTGCTCCATCACGTCAGGTTTTTTTTCTAACCTCAAAAAACCAATATGATCGAAACATGGTGGAAATTCATTTGAAAAATTCATCGGATTTGCTTGAAACTCGTCACTCGGGGGCTTTTGGGGTCGCTGATTACGAATTTGATGTCAGTTTTCTTGTTTCGAGATGTATTGAGTTCTTTTCTCTTTAAAAGATCTATTTAAAGGGGAAGATGTAGATGTAGATGTAGATGTAGATGTAACAAGGCCGGGGAGTTATTCGTTTTAAGTGAATCGGGCCTTACTGGATCCGCCATTTGGAATTTTTAAAAACTGACTTCAAATTCGTAATTATTGACCCCGAAGGCCCCCAAGTGACGAGTTTCAAGCAAATCCGATGAATTTTTCAAATGAATTTCCACCATGTTTCGATCATATTGGTTTTTTGAGGTTAGAAAAAAAACCTGACGTGATGGAGCAAATCTGACCTTGGATTCGTGTTCAGGGCCCCAAAATACATAGGGATATGATACTCTGGTCAGCCGCGCACGACACTTTTTTTTGTGGGGCTGTGTAATTGATCTCAATTCGTTTCTGGAGCCTTTCAGGCATTTCTTACCCGCTTTGGAATACAACATGTTCGTACGGCAATATATTCACCACAGGCGAATGCCAGTGAGAGACTCAATAGATCGGTGTTAGCAGCTATAAGAGCTTACATAAGCCAGGATCATTCCACTTGGGATACCAAATTATCGGAAATTTCTATTAAAAAGTTCAATACAAAGTTAGCGCCGGTTTTTATTTCAGCCGTGGTATCTAGACGAGTTGGCTCATCCTATTATCAACTGAAGAATGAACAGGGTCTAAGTTTTTACCTATTTCACCTCAAAGACATACAAGCTCAACCCTAGGCAACTGTCCTTCTTCTGTTTAAGCCTCGCCAGGTAAAACTAGCGCTTCCTCAACTGTAGTGTAGTGGCCAGTTGTGACTCTAAAACTACAACGAACAGCTTGGGAGGTATTGCCCTCGCGTTCAACATTAACTCTTCTCTTTTTTTTTTTTTTAAACAAGATAAGAGATTGATATAAGAGAGCCGTAGTTAAAGCTTTCACTGAAGAGCTTAAGGTCTAATTGAAAGAAGCAGCGTGGTTCTGTGGGAGCTATGTTTTAAAGCTTTACTAGAAATCATACGATTACCCCGTTAGTCGTGGAAGCTATGTGTAAGCTTTGCTTAGTATCGTATGATTACCCCGTTGGTTGTGGAAGGTAAAGTTCCGATCGTAAGGGCTAATGCTAGTGATAGAACTTCTAGATAGACCATTGCTATAGTGAAGCTGTACGAACTCGGAGGTGTTTTTCTATGCAAATATATATATACCCAGTGAATTTGAAAACGTTGTGCAATCAAACACGTGCCAATTAAATTGAAGTTCTGGTGGACTGCATTATTCGGTTTGGTTTAAAGAAGATAAGAGGACTGGAAATCTTACTACGTTCGACATCCGAAAAAAAAACCAATTGACCCCTCCAATAACGAGATCGTCAAAGTCCATCGATTTCTTAGTAGATCTGGGAAAGACCTCGGATTTCCCGGGAACCAGCATCTACATAAACCAACGATAGCTACAACCAAATAAACTAGCAAAAGCCGTCCGAAGATATACTAGAGTGAAACCCGAAGTTATGTGGATGCGTACTTAAACTGAAGTACATCTTGGAGGAAGACGACAAGAATGGTTTTCTTGCGAATTCGGAGAAACTAATATGCCGCACTCGTCACCCTTCTCGCTTATGAGTTTAGCGCGCGGATAAAGCTTTCGCATGTAGTTTCTTCGCAGTGTGTGGAGTGGTTCTCAAACTGTGAAAATAAAACATTATTCTGCTGCGATCCACACTGCCGTTTAACAGTCGTCGTATGAAAATGTACCAAAGTATTAGTTTTGAGTCTCTTCATGAGATTTTCCATATTCTTTGTTTTATTAAAGATTAGATTCCGTACTAACTATTCATCTTAGTTCTTTATTGTATAGATGTAAAGAGAAAAACAAACAATGTATATAATTACCCATAATTAAAAATCAGCGCAAGTGAAAGCAACATATTTTTAAGATCAGCCGTTAAGTTGCAAATCGTCGTCGAACTGGTATGGAAATGAGAAAATCGGTGCTTCATCCGAATTAGAAGTGAAGACCTGTATATTCATAATTTTTCTCCTTTCCTCAGAATATGTTTCCACGTCGCTCCCTTGAGCTCAACGGACACGCCGGATAATTCGTATAGAGTATGAGTGAGTTACGAGCTTCCTTAAACGGAGATCTCGAGTATTTTCGAAGTATATATACGTCTTATAAAACTTCTATTGCGGTATGTTAAACAACCATATACATACGTGCCATAATTAAAGCGGATCGGCTAGTAATTTTTCTTTCACGTTTGCCTTCTTGTTATATTATTATCATATTTTTCTATTCTTTCCAATTTAATTTCTTTTACGCCATATTCCCTACGCATAAGTCCTATATACACCTAATTCTGTTTTTACACGGTCTTTTTTTACACGATTTTGAAATAACACGGTTTGAAAATCAACAATTTTAAATTTTTTACACGGTTTTATTCCATTTAACACGGTTCAAAATAACAACACAAATATATATAATCACACACAGCTAAAAAAAAAGCTAGAAGCCAAACGAAAACAAGAAAGAGCATTAAGAGAATATGTAAATATTTGTTTCTCTTTCGTTATTTTGCGTATACGATCAATGTCTTTTTTTACACGGTTTTTTTACACGGTTTTTTCAGGAACCAATCTACCGTGTAAAAACAGAATTAGGTGTACATATATATATAGTTAAATATCCGCAACTCGATTTTAAGTTTAAAAAAAAAAGACTTTTATTTTACAAACTTAAATATCTTTATGTCACAAGATTTAAATGAATTCCCCGACTTGACTTTGGGTCTGCTTGTCTCAAACGGAACTGATCTCTCTGCTGCTGGCTAGTTTCCATGAGCCCTTCTCTTGGAACTCCCGACTCTGGCTTCGGGCGTTGCTTTCCTCGGCTGCATCTTCGTGTCGGTGGCGTACGTGCCTGGATCGATATTTGGGGATGCGTCGGCTTTGATGAAAGCCACTGCTGGCGATCGGTGTTGCATTACATGACGGAGCTAGGAATGTGATACTCCTTGGTTTTATGTCTAGCTTTGATTGGTCCTCATGAGTGGCGTGATTCTAAAGAATCGATTTCTCGAGAGTGGCGTGATTCTAATGTTGATGAAACAAAGGTGTCCATTGTTTATATTATGGGGGGCCCTAGCTTGGAGTATGGGAAGAAACAGTTATTGATTCTTGAGTGGGGTCCTGTTACTTGTGTGGATGGGGTGGATGAATTGTACATAAACATAATGTGTATGGGATGTGGGGAATTATGGATATGTCACTCCCCCAACGTTTGTTATTAGCCTGTCCCTAGGCGATTACCCTCGGGTATAGTGACGGGGTGTCAAGTGCGGTGGCTGAGGTTGGTTCCTCTTCTGCTTCTATTATAGGGTTAATACATTTAACCGTGACTCTTTTAGAAGTTTTCTTAAATTTAACAGCTACATAACTTAGTAGTACTAATATAATTATGACAAATGAAATTAGTAGACTTATTTGTAATAGGTTACTATATTTGGTGTATTGCATAATTATTTCATTAGTTTGGACATACGACAGTGGTTTTATTTTAGTTATGTTGTTGTTGACATAAACATTCTGGGCAAAATCTAACATTGTGTTTGATATTGTAAATTCATTTAATTGGATTGAACAGTTGTAGATTTTTATAATGGTATTTCCTTCCGCTATGATTTCTTGGTTTACACAATTCTGGTTTAGCGTTGTTTTTGGAAGATTCCATGTGATTAGTATATTGGGTTCAATAAAGTTTATTTGAAAGTTTTGAAAAGTTTTGGAATATGGACATTTAGTGGGAGTTTGCATTAAAATTCCCTTTATACAATTGTCATTGGTTTTCAATCTAGTTTCTTTAACAAATACTTCTTTATTTTTTATGTAATACTTGTCGTATGTCATATCTGTTAACATGTTATTTAATTCGTCTGGATACGGAACGATTTTATAGATTGGTACTTTTGTAATGTCTTTGGGAATGTTGGAAATTATTAGAATTTCGTTGGTATCGGATTTTAGCCATGTGGAGGTTTTTATATTTAGTATTTTCTCAGAATTTATTTGTTCCAGGTAGTCTTGTTTTAATAATTTTGGATTAAATATACCAAGCCTAGTTAATTGCATACCTAGTTCTATATCTTCGATATATTCTGTGAAATGTTGTAGATTGAATATCAACATTTCTATTTGTTGATTCCTGTCTTTTTCTTCATTTAGTTTGTTTATAACGTTTATTCCGCTATTTACTGCATCTATTACCAAATTTAGTTCATTCATTTGAATGCTATGGCTGGCTAAATTTTCTATTTTTTGTTCCAAATCGACTTTATCTTCCTGATCTAGTGTTCCAAAGAGATATTTGTAGGCTGTTCCTACTATATTGATTAGGCCTCTTTTTTTTCTTTTGGTTATTTTTAGCCCGTTCATTTCTCTTTGCAATTTGTCTACTAGATATTTTATTTGGATTATGTCCTGGAATTTAGTGGCTTGCAATAACAAATTTTGGTATAGTTCTTCGGTTTTAGTTACATTAACAGTTAATCGATCCAGTTTTGAATATCATATATCCGTTTGGGATTTAATAGGATTTATTTCTATGTTTTGGCCCTGTGCCATTACGATGGTAATTATGAGGATGATGAGGATTTTAATTGTGTTGAAGTTCGCCGATTCCATTAACTTCCTCGGTTTCTCTGGAATTATTATATTTGCTTGTATTAGATTTCTTCTTTTTCTTGAATTTTGATTTATAATGAGTTATTTTCCTACCCCTATTCTTTTCTTCATAATGTTTTTCGTCTACCTGTCTAATTTCGCCCGTCCTTTTGAAAGGATTTGTTACCTTAGACTTAACTATAGGTGACAGTTTATAGCGGGTATCTACTTCATACTCTATGCGGTTTTTATTTAATTGAGTGATTTTATTCACTTTATTTAGTTGGGTGTCATAATCAGGTGAGCCTGCATAAATGAATATATCAGCTGGTGTCCTATTTGTGGTATTATGTTTGGTTTTATGATTATAAGTATAAAGAATTAATTCAAACTTCGTGAATCTATCTTCTGGGTTATCCTCGCTAGATATTATTCTTAATTTTTCATTTACTGTTTTATGAAATCTTTCTACGTCAGATATTCCATTTTTGCTGGAAGTGATCTCTATTTTGACGTTTTCCGCATTCAGCCATGCTTGCAATGCTGTGCACATAAAAGCTGAATCTTTGTCGGCTTTGATTTCAATTGGTTTGCCCATCTCGTTAAAAACTTTCATGATGGCTCTTTTTGCTTCTAACCAGTCACGACTTTTTACTTCTACAAGAGTGGCAAACTTCGAGTATACGTCAATACATGATAGGAACTGTTGGTTACCAACCATATAGAAATCCATGACGTATTTCTCTCTGATGTTCAGTATTTCCGGTGTAGTTTCGAATGCCAACTTCGTATTTCTATGCTCTGTTTTGGCAATATTACAAGTAGGACATTCGTTTATGATGTTTTGGATTAGTTTTTGATAATCCGGGTAATAGTATTTTCCCCTAAACCAATGGACGGTTTTCTCTATCCCTGGATGGAGTAAGCCTTTATGATTCTTTAATATGGTTTCTTTAATTTCAGCGTAATTCTGAATATCTAGGAGTTTCGTGCTTGATTTAATAGCTTTGGTTATATTGTTAGAATTAATGATTTCTAAATAGGCTTTTTGGAATGGAGGAAAATCTATTTCGTTATGGAAATATAATGCGCGCTCTTTTGGTGCATAGATATTCCTTTATTATATCCTTCGCTAAGGTGTTAGTCATTTCCTTATACGTGATCTTGATGATTAGCCTTTCATTGCCTTTTATTAGCTCAATTTGCCGATTGTAATAGTTAATTGGTCTTTCCGTGATAGCAATGTGATTTAGATTGTCTTCCTGTGCGCTATGTACAGTTGCACCAACGCTTTTGGAAGCTTCTCCAAGGAGATTTTCATTAATCACCCTTGATAAGGCATCAGCTACATGATTTTCTTTGCCTGGTAGATATTTCATTTTAAAATCAAACTCATTCAGTTTTATTTTCCACCTTTGTAATTTCATATTTGGCTCCTTGAGGTTGTTCAACCAAATCAAGGGTTTATGATCGCTTTGTATCTCGAATGTTCTACCGAACAGGTATGAACGGAAATACTTGGTTGCCCATACGATCGCTAATAGTTCCTTTTCGATGGCTGAATAGTTTATTTCATGTTCATTTAGGGTTCTGCTAGCGTAGCAGATCGGTTTGTGTTCTTGTGACAAAACCGCTCCCAATGCTATGTTACTAGCGTCGGTTGTTACCGTGAACATTTTGTCAAAGTCTGGGAACGCAAGGATAGGGTCTGAGGTGATGAGTACTTTTAGTCTCTCAAATGCCTCGACGTACTTTTCTTCCTTGGGGTCTATGACAGCTCCTTTCTTTAGTTTGAGTGTCATGGGTTTTGCTATGTTTGCAAAATTAGGAATGAATTTCCTGTAGAACCCGCACAGACCTAAGAATGACTTTATTTGTTTAGTCGTTTCTGGTATTGGAAATTTGACAATGGCAGAGATTTTGCCTGGATTTGGTACTATTCCTTCAGTAGTGACTACATGACTTAGGAATTCAGTTTCCTTTTCATGAATTCACATTTATCCATTTGTAGCTTCAAGTTGGCGTCTCTCAACTTTCCAAATACTCTCCTTAGTGACAACAAGTGTTCTTCCAATGAAGTGGAAAATATAATGATGTCATCTAAGTATACAAAGCAATCTTTGAAGATTAACTCTTCTAGCAGATTGTTCATACATCGTTGGAAGGTAGCGGGGGCAGTGGTTAGCCCAAAGGGCATACGAGTGAACTCGTAATGTCCATGCTTAGTGGAGAACGCAGTTTTGGGGATTGAGCTAGGTTCCATGGGTATTTGATGGAAACCTTTTGCTAAATCGATTGTCGTAAAATACTGACATTTACCTAGTTTGTCTAGGATTTCATCCATTCTTGGAGTTGGGAATTTGTCCTTAACTGTTATTTCATTTAGACTTCTATAGTCTACTACCATTCGATATTTTTGCTTTCCTGAAGCATCTATTTTCTTCGGAATCATAGATATGGGCGAGCAGTAAGGAGAATTCGACTTTCGAATTATTCCCTGCCTGATCATATCTTTGATTTTGCTGGTTTACCTCCTGATCATGTATCTGGGCATATTTGTATGGTCGTCTGTAGACCGGGTCTTCATGTTGAGTTCTGATCTCGTGCTTGATTGTACTTGTGAAAGTCAAATTGTCACCTTCTCTGTACTGCACATCCTTAAACTCATATAAGACCTTCTTTAACTCTTCCCTCTCTTCGTCGTTTAAGTGTTCTAATCTTAATTGATTACATTCCCTTAATTCACTGTCTAGAGCGGAAGCGAAGTATTGATCTCCCTCTGGAGATGGGTCAAGGCACTTAGGTGCGATCTTCTCTTCTTTGTAGAGGGATCAGTGCACTTCTGTGCGGTCTTGCCGGCTTCAATAGCTTCTCCACTCTGAATGATTGGGTACGACCTAGCTCCTAGTGTTACAGTGTCATTTCTGTAATCGATGACGGCTTTACTTGCCATCAAGTATTCTCTTCCTAATAAAATATCATAATTTTCGGAAAAGTTATGTATGTAGAACTTTTGTTCGGACGGACATATTTTGTTCGCATTCCTCATTATACTTTTAGTTAAACGGACAGGTCCATTGATGGTATGGACCGTAAGGTTATCGTCTTTTATCTCGGAATCTGTATAATTTTCTTTCATGATATTGATCGATGATCCAGAGTCAGCGATACACCTTAATATTCTTTTATTAATGGTAATGTTTATATAGGGTCCTCCTCGGTTTCTTCCGAGGCGGCTTGATGAAAATTTACGTCCATCTTCGTTTGGCCACTCTGGCTCTCCCTCCCTCTTTTAGTAGGTTGGTTGGGTCTACTCCCACTAGCTTGGTTTTGAGATATTTGCTGATTCAATGGATTCTGAGCCCTACCTTGATTCAAGGAATTTTTGAACTCATTGTATAATCCAGGATTTTGGGAATTTTGATTTTGATTTGTTCGATTAGTCTGACCTGTTCCAGATGAACTCTGAGTTTGATTGTGATAGTTAGTAGTATTATAATTTGGATAATAGTTTCCAACATTCTTTCGATTTGATTGAGACGATTTCGATTGATCTTTATTTGTACCTGAATCTGTTGTACTAGCTTCGTACAATCCTTCTTCTTGTGCTGCCTTCTTAAGATTAGACAATGTGGTAATATCTTTTCTTGCTAAGGTCATGAACATTCTGTCAGGAAGTTTTCGAGTAATGACATCTTTAATTGTGTTGTTCAAAGCGTTTTTATAAATGACATTATTTTCAGGTATGTTTTCTAAGTTTAGCTTATTATTTATTAATAATGCTTTTATCTCTAATTCTTCTATAAACTTACGAAGACTGCCGTTGAATCTGGTGGTGTATAGTTGTCGTAAGAGTTCTTCATATGGTGTGTGATTTTTGAACTCGTTGATCAGCGCCGTCTTCAGTTCGAGCCACGTGTTGGGTTGTATCATTTGCGATATGCGTTGTGCCTCTCCTGTCAGTTGGATCTCGGTCGCTCCAAATAGGATCCTTTGTTGGCGAAGATCTTCAGTTGGATATAATCCGCATACATATTCGATTCGTTTGATAAATGAGCTTAGCTGTCCAGATGAACCGTCATAGGCAGGTATTTGTCGGATCGACAGCAGTGCCTGGTTCAAGTGGATTTCGCTCAATGATAGTGGTGGTAACGCCATGTTGTAGTTGTTGGTGTTGATTGGGTTTTGTTTTGTTTTCAGTAGTTGTAAACTTTATTTTGGTTCACTTGTATGTTTTTTGATTTTGTATTTAGTGTTTCACTGTCCTTGGTGATTCACTATCTCCGCTTACTTCAGTTCACTTAATTTTAGTTTTGCAAATCGTATGTGCTCGTAGCACATAGGTTCTTTGGCGGATTTCACAATTTTATTAACGATTCCGGGATTACGTGATCACAGTAATTAGAAATTACACAAGCTGACCATTACCGAAATATAGGTGTTAATTTTAAACGAAATCCTACCGACTGCGCCAGTTAAATATCCGCAACTCGATTTTAAGTTTTTAAAAAAAAGACTTTTATTTTACAAACTTAAATATCTTTATGTCACAAGATTTTAAATGAATTCCCCGACTTGACTTTGGGTCTGCTTGTCTCAAACGGAACTGATCTCTCTGCTGCTGGCTAGTTTCCATGAGCCCTTCTCTTGGAACTCCCGACTCGGCTTCGGGCGTTGCTTTCCTCGGCTGCATCTTCGTGTCGGTGGCGTACGTGCTTGGATCGATATTTGGGGATGCGTCGGCTTTGATGAAAGGCATCCACTGCTGGCTATCGGTGTTGCATTACATGACGGAGCTAGGAATGAGATACTCCTTGGTTTTATGTCTAGCTTTGATTGGTCCTCATGAGTGGCGTGATTCTAAAGAATCGATTTCTCGAGAGTGGCGTGATTCTAATGTTGATGAAACAAAGGGGTCCATTGTTTATATTATGGGGGGCCCTAGCTTGGAGTATGGGAAGAAACAGTTATTGATTCTTGAGTGGGGTCCTGTTACTTGTGTGGATGGGGTGGATGAATTGTACATAAACATAATGTGTATGGGATGTGGGGAATTATGGATATGTCACTATATATAACTAGATATAAATTGCTATTTTTTCCTCTTTCCTTACTTACTTACATTGTGCTAAGTTTATACATATCCAGAAAATCATGAAGTCCAAACCCGTTAATTTTGAATTATTAAATAATAATTAGTAGATAATAATGGAACATTAAACCTTTTGTGTTTGTCCTGAGTAGAGCGTGAGGAAGTCCGATGATCAAATAGAGATACGCTCGATTAGGGTTATGCTGTCGGTATAACGGCATACTAAAGGTAGGGAGGGTAGAGAAGGGGTCAAAGTCATCTGAGTTCCCCAAGAGCGACGGAATATAGCCTGACTATTTGTCGGTAGTCGGTTAACCAGTTAGTTAAAATTCCCATTCTTTTTTTTTGATTTCTTTTATAGAGTTCCTTTTAAACATTAAATCAAGTGTACCGAAAACATCTTTGCGAATGTGTTCGTATAGCAGATAGGAGAGTAGGAAAGATCCCACGACATTCCGGCGAGCTAGTTAGAGCATAGCTAGAGGTACACGTTCCGAAATCCTGCTATACTATTGGTGTCTGACCGTCAAAAAAAGTATGTATGTACAACCTCCATCCGTACATACAATCTCACACCTCTAAGGATATGAATTTCTGGCACATTACAATCTTCGGAACTAATAAAGTCCACTGTAAGTGATATTAAGAATAACGAAGAAAAAACCATTACTGTCAATTTTGAATTTTTCCTTACTATGATTGATGGAAAAGTTCTTAACGAACTTACTAATACTAAATCTACCTTGAAATGTGCATTTTGCCAAAAAACACAGAAGGAATTTCAAAATTTGGATGATTCCATAATTGAAGAGAAAAACTTAGAATATGGCATTTCCCCATTGCATGTAAGAATTAGAAGTACTGAGTTAATTTTGAAACTTTCATATACCATTCCGCGAGAGGGATAATCTTTTAGCAACAGCACGCCAGCCAAGGAAAAACAAAAGACTAGGAAAACAATTATTCAAGAAAAATTCTTAGAAAAATTATCACTGAAGGTGGACTGCCCAAAACAAGGATTTGGAAACACCAACGATGGAAATTCATCACGGACATTCTTTGAGAAAAACGAAATTACTGCAGAAATAGCTGGGGTGGATATTGACATTATCAAAAGATTGAGTGTCATTTTGAATATTTTAAACTGCAAAGAAAAAATAAATACCCGCAAGTTCGGTGAATATGCCTCGAATACTGCAGAGCTGTTACTGGAAAAATATCCTGAAAAGAAGCTAACTCCCACGCTCCATAAAATTCTGGCGCATGGTCCAATTTTAATTGAACATCAGTGCCTACCAATTGGAAAGATGTCAGAGGAAGCCCGGGAAACGAGAAACAAAGATTACAAAAAATACAGGAATATGAATACGTGCAAGACATCACGAATTAAGCAAAACCTTTTCAACATGTTGGCAGCCTCTTCAGATCCATATATTTCATCCACTAGATATGTCAGATCACAAAATAAGTCGGCAAGCAGTTATTCTTCAGAAATGCTAGGTTGATTAGATATTCCTTCCACTAAACAGGAAGTGGAGGAATTTTTTACAGAAACAAAAAACTCATATTTTTTTTATTTGTAATAGTAAAATTTACCATTAAAAGTACCTTATCGACTTAAAAAATCAAAATTGAGCATTTTACATAGGACATTTTGAAAGAATTTTCTTTAAAATGCAGTTTGTTTCATGAAGATATCTTTATTCGTGCAGAAGTTATTAATTTAGCTCTGAAACGGCCGAACGTCCCACTGTGCGCCGTCCACGCCCTTACTTATTTTGTGTCTCTCTCACACACACTCTTCGTTGTGAATGTGTGCGCCCTCTGGCTGAGAGAATCCATACTGACTGAGTATCGGGTATAAATGTAAAGTTGCGGCCGTAGCAGTGACTTACAACGGTCCCCCTCGTTATTTGCTACATCCAGGTGCTTATACAGTCGGATAGGCAGAACTGCCGATCTTTACTTTTATTTCGACTTTTTGTGGTCAAAAACTCTACCTTTCGTTTAACCTGTTTCATACATTTTTAAGAATAAAATGTACACTTGCAAACAGACTTGCAAGTGGCCTGTATAACAATAAATGTTGAAGTTCATATAAAGCAATTACTTTAAAGTTTATTTGAACTTAGATTTCTTTCTTACATTCAGTTTTAGCATTACACACACGATATCATGTACAGGAAGATACAAGGAAGTTGTTGAACATATGTATGTAAATACATATTATATGCCGTGATGTCCACTCCACCTGCCGTCATCCATAATAATAAGACCTTACTGATGCTTAACCTACAAAATACAGTAGTGTATAAAGATATTTCCATTAAAATTTATAATTATATATTGTCTTAAATCGCAATCTCAATCTCAACTAGAGAAGATTTGCTAAACCATGTCAACCTAATTGTGCCGTCAGAATAATTTCACACATTCTTGGTGTCTATAAATTCCCATCTGATAAAAATTACATATCATTACAAAAATAAGGAAGACTTCTGTCTGATGTTTGACACGATTGAACGTTAACAAATATATATGGATTGATTCTCAGCGTTTTAGGATAGACATCTTCACATTTTTTTGTGGGACTGTTTTGTCTCGACTCGCTTTAACTTCCGTTCCCTATAGTAGCCTGAATAAACCGTTTTCACAAAACGGACACATTTTCTTCGCAAAAATGAAAACAAACAACAAAACGGATCTTAATTGCAAAAGAAAAAAAAAGATAATTTATTGATGCATTAAAATAAATTTGACACCATTACACCAGGGCAATTTAGCTTGTTACTTCTTTATAAATAATTTCTTTTTAGCCGAATCTCAAGTTTGGCTCGGAAATAATTGGTCAGCGCAACAAGAAGTTAAATTTTCATTATGCATGCTGTTACTCACAGTTCGTCAGAGTTCGACATCTAAGATATCTTGATCTTCTTAAATCTCTCCCTTTCTTCCGTCGTTTTGCTTCATAATAATAAATAAAAACGAGGGGGAACGTTGTGAGTTGCTGCTGCGACCGCAACTCTACATTTATACCCGATACATAGTCAATATGGCTACATTAAACGACAAAGAGTGCGTGCGAGAGACACAGAAAATCAGTCAGAACGTGTCGACGGGCGCTGCGTAGCCACTGCAAATTATTTGTTACTTTTAGCTATAATAATAATCCGATCTGATTCGGATTCGGCAAGATTCGGCAATCTGGTAGATATGGCTATTCTCTATGATTGTGCGTTTTTAATTTTCTCCTATCTTCAAAATTGTGGTTACCACAGATTTTCGTTGTTTATAGCTGCGGAAGGGGGTGGGGCGAATTTTTGAAACACACTTGTAGCAGTGAGCTCTCTGAGCAAAAAGAAATACACTTGTAACAGTGAGTTCTGCAGTGAAAAATTACAAATAGTTTTGTAGCAGTGAAAGCTCGACAGTCGGGTCTAATAGTCTCTGAGATCTGTGGATGCTCCAGATTTTCGTCCTTTGCGGGGGCGGAAGGGGGCGAGGCGAAATTTTAATAACAACTCGTCAAGGTCCGATATTTCAGGAGTGTGGATACCAAATTTGGTTGCTCTAGCTCTTATAGTCTCTGAGATCTAGGAACTCATATTTAGCAATAGGCAAAGCCGGCTATGATACGTGTGTGTTAGAGAGAGACAGGGCGAGAAAAAATGAAATTATTTTCTTCATTCTGGCTATAATAATGATGCGATCCAATTCAGATTCTGCAGTCTAGAAGATAAATTTATTCTCTACGATTCTGCGTTTTTAATTTTCTCGTATCTTTAAAATTGTGGATGCCACAGATTTTCGTCCTTTGTGGGGGCGGAAGTGGGCGGGGCGAAGTTTTGAAATACACTTGTAACAGTGACATATCACAGAAGTCCGGATACAAAATGTCGTTGCTCTAGCTCTTATAGTCTTTGAGCACTAGGCGCTAATAGGGACGGACGGACGGACGGACGGAAGGACGGACGGACGGACAGACATGGCTCAATCGACTCGGCTATTGATGCTGATCAAGAATATATATACTTTATGGGGTCGGAAACGCTTCCTTCTGGACGTTACACACATCCATTTTCACCACAAATCTAATATACCCCAATACTCATTTTGAGTATCGGGTATAAAAATTAAAGCAACTTTATCACGCTGTATTTTTACAAAGCCACCAGGTCAGCTGTTTTTGTGAAAACTGGAGCACCTTAAAACGAAAACAGAACGTTTTTGCTAAAAACGTAAAACGCAAAAGTAACTTACCGGAGCCTGCGGACGAAGGCTTCAGTTCTTCTAGTATCCGAAAGTACTATACTACACATGTACTTTAATAGACTGACAGATGGAAATGCTTATCAATCTGACGGCATAAAAGGGCAGTTTTGGTTTAATAATGCACTTATCTATTTTACGTTGCCAATTTAACAGATTTAAATATTAACATATTCATACGACTGTTAAAAGTTATCTATAGACATGAATGTTTTAAAATACTGAAAAAACCTGATGATTTTCATGGAAATTTGCATTAGGACAAATTCCAAAGAAGACCTACAAGACTAGAAAAAAATTAATTACGAAATCAAATATTACCTGTCATAACTTGCATAAATTCTGAAACATTTTTGTTTTAAATAATTAACTAATAATAATTATTTGATTTCAGTCAATAATTACTCCTCTTACCATCAAAATCAACGGTGCCTGAACCATCAGCATCAATTTCTTCGATTATCAAATCTAAGTCTTGATTAGATATCTTATCATCCAATTCGTGCAGAATACCGCGAAGTGTGGCAACCGTTAGATAACCTTTTCCTTCCTTATCGTAAACACGAAATGCTTCTTTTAATTCATTTTGCAGTGCACCCAAGTCCTCCTCTACTTCAATGAAACGAGCCGCCAGCTTGCAAAATTGGCCGAAATCCAATTTACCAGATGTTCCCTTGTCTACTTCTTTAATGAGCGCCTTAACTGCTGGCGGCTCCAGCTTCTGACCTAGAATTTCAAGAATGCTAGATACATCTGAATGGTCAATCGACCCTGCACCGTCGTGATCAAACGCCTTAAAGGCATTTCGAAGAACTGCAAAACGATACCGACATTAGTCAATAAGTGAAGGATTAAAAGAAGTCCACGTACTTCTCAATTGCTCTTTGTCATACTCTCCATCAGCCTGTAAAATGTACAAAAATATGAATTCATTACGCACCCATTGCATATGTGATCCGCAAATTGTAATACATTTTCTATGCTCAAAATAGGAACTCGCGTCACAATAATTTTGCTTGAAATTAGCCAAATATAACCCAATAAAATGATTTATATAGGTCTCGAGTGTATGCATGTTATTTTTATATCTATTGTAATTTTATATGAAATATGATAAAACTCACCATTGTATGCAGCTCTCTACGAATTAATTAATTAATAAATTTGAACTAAACCGAGTTGTGTGTTATTTCTCAAAAAAAAAGGAACCGTAGATATTTTCCGAGTTTTATAAACTATTGACACCTAAATAAAACAAATAATTAAAAAATCAATTTTTAGCCGCTTGATCCGATTAATTAACCACAAACGTCCAAGCAATTCGATGTGTTTTCTATTTGTGAAAGGGAAATCGGCAAAGGTAAATGTCAACACTATGCCAAATAACAGCAACAGCATTGATCTGATCACAAAAACTGAACAACAAATACAATACTGACGTCGCATCGATGCTGAGAGACTAAGAGCATTAACCGCATGGTGTGAGAGGGCGACAGTGGTAGTTCCCACTCAGAATAGATGGAAATTGAAACTCGTTAGCATCGATTAATTAAACTTAAAATTAAATGTTGAAATTTGGTGAAATTGATACAGGGAAACATTTTGAATAGCTTAATTATTTACGTTCTGGTGTGATGTCCGATATTTCTAAAGTTGTTTCTAGGAGATGTGGGATTACCTTAACAACCAAAAAAGGTTTTTTAACACAGACTTGCTTTTTAAACGTTTTTTTATATGAAATTAAAGGGAAATATAACTCTGATTTTGATCAAAACTGCGTGAATTACATTTGTTAGGTTAGGTAAAGTGACGGGGTTCAATGAGAACCTGACGCACTTAGTCGTTACACTAGTCAACAAAATGTGAAATTTATTCCTGCCACCAAACCCACTTTTTCTAAAACTTTTTTGTAGATATTTTCTTTATCTATTGCATCTACGCTTTTAAATAAGGGACTAACAAGTAATCAAATCTTATTCTAGTTTATTTTACAATTAGTTAGTTAAACGTTGTACGGTCCTGTTTTGCTGGGAAGGCTGATCGTTTCACTGCAGTCGGCTGTGGCTGAAAACTTGGAGTAGCGATCTTTCAAAACGATTTAGATTAAGCTTTGCCTAATGGTTTGCCCTTTGTTCTAGTATCTTATCTTTTACGAGTTTTAAGTTTGATGTGTACGAGCGTTTATCAGCCAGTGGACTTTACTTATTTTAATTGTAAGATGCGTCTTCCAGGTGAGCTTCCTGTCAATATGTACGACCAGGTATATTTGATTGTTAGCTTGATTGCTTGATAGATTGGGGATTAAAATTTTTTAAATTAATTATGGTTTGTTTAAGGCTACGGTTTTTTATTTGTGTTAAAAAATGGTATTTGCTTAATGTTTGCTTTTCCGAGCTAAGCTTGCGTTTTTCCATTAACTATATGTAATTTGAGTATTCTACACCAAGTTTCGAAGAATTTTTAAATCCTGAAAAGCTAATGAATGAAGCTATCAAGCTATACAACTCTGTAGGTTAAGCTTACCGTCTGGGAAATATTAGGCATTTAAATGAAAAATTGATAATTTTAAGCGATATTTTGTTTACAAATGTGCCTCTACTTGGCCAGATTGAATCGTCGATCATCCTGAACAAAAACATCTATATTTTATCGGGTCAAAAAACGTACATATGTGAATTTTCTTCAAGGCAATATTCCGACTGTATCATAACCGCTTATACAATTCACTTTTGGAGCACTAAATATAAATGTATTTATTAAAATGGAATTTTGCAGTTTATGAACTATTAAAACAGCCCTCTCACACTTAACTGTTGTATCGATAATTTTTTACCTCTGAGCATTGTAAAATGTTGAGTCTCTATAGGTCTGGAGAGAATTTTTCCCATGGGGCCGGCCAGATCGATCGGGAAATTTTAGGTGGTGGCTTAATGTTTTTTTCAGAGTTAAGCTTGCATTTTTCCATATAACATGAGTATGCTACACCTAGTTTTGGAAGTTTGCAATTCTGAAAAACAAATGAATGCAGCTATCAATCGACCATATACATTTTGCAGTTTAAGCTTATCGTCCGGGAAATATAAGGCTTTCAAATGAAAAATTTATAATTTGTCTCGTTATTTTTTTATTACGACTTCAAAAACTTTTAAAATGTATAGCCTTTGACATTAGACTTAGCTAACTTTTCTGCGAAGAGAAAGATAGCGCTTGCAGCCGTCTCCAGACACGTCCTCCGGCTGTTAGTCAAAGAACTGAGGCACTATTTGTGACAAAATTATTTTTTCCAAAACACACAGCCAGCCAGCCAACAAAATTGGATCTGAAAAATGTATCAATCGATTATTTCAGCAGCAGCACTGTACTCAGCTCAACTGGAAAGACAAGCTGACACATATATCTTTCTCGCTCTCACTGCATTTCCCATAAGACTGCCTCTGATTTTGCAGTTAGTCAGTTAGCAAAGTCTAATGTCATAAGGCTATAAGGAAAAGTCGAAATAAATTTGATTCGGTACACTTTCGATATACGGGCCTATGCTCCTAAAATCGTGATAAAAATACCCTCGGGGGACCGCGATTTATCAAGAATTTACGTGCAGAAACTATTTGGCGTTCAGACATGGTTCTTTGGTAATTTATGTTCAAAGTTTCTGTTGAGACAACGAGCTTTTTCGCTGACTATGATTGTTCAATAATTTCACAAATTATTAATTTCCGAAAACGTTATAAATTTTATTATAGGTATTTTGTGTGTTGAGGGTGGCCGAAGATGCCAGAGCCTTTTACAATAGTATTAGAGTGACACACTTGGATGAGGCAAGCGAGCCGATCTCGAGCCAAAGTAATAGATTGGGGACAAAAAGGGTCTGTTCTCCAACTATATCAAGCGGTAACTGCTAGAGCAGGCGCAGCTGCTGACGGCTTAGCGACGGCATAGGAAAGAAAAGATAACAAGAGCGAGCATAGATAAGAATAGATGATTAAATGAGAGCATGTTGCTGAGCGAGCATAGATAAAGCTACGCTTACGTTACGTTAGTTTAGTATAATGACCAAAATAGAAAAGAAAGTGAATTGATAGGCAATAAAACAATGGTATAAAATTTACACTCGGGCTTCGCCCGAACATACCCCCGTGGAAGGATCCATGCCTTTCACCTCATCTCGTAGAGGCAATAGACATAGTTTTGCAAGTGCTCTTCGGCTAACACCTGTAGCCATCCTGATCAAGGCGACTCGAGATACGCCATCAGCTCCTGGGATGAGCTCGAGGATTCTCGCTAGAGGCCACTTCAGAGGAGGGAAGTTCTCGTCCTTAACAAGAACGACATCATTGACGTGAAGCTCAGGATTCCGGGTGCGCCACTTCGTTCTTTCTTGAAGACTGGTTAAATACGATTGGCGCCAGCGAGACCAAAAGATTTGCTGAAGCTGTGTGACCTTCTGCCAACGGTCCAAGCGATCGACGTTTAAATTCAGGCTCCAAGAAGGTTGTGATAGGGGCGCCAACTAGAAAATGGCTGGGCGTGAGTACATCGAGATCTGCAGGGTTCTCTGAAAGAGGAAACAATGGCCTTGAATTAATGATTGCACAGATATTGCACGCGAGAGTGCGCAGCTCATCAAATCCAAGAAGCGAGGATCCGAGGGCACGTCGAAGATGATGCTTAGCAAGCTTGACTGACGCCTCCCACAATCCTCCAAAATGTGGCGATCTAGGAGGAATGAAACGCCAATCGATGCAATCGTTGAGAAAAGCTTGATGCACGGCTTCTTGATGACTGTCGCTTAGGAATAGCGACTTAAGTTCCGCCAGTTCGTTCCGCGCTCCAACAAAATTTGTGGCATTATCTGACCAAATACGAATCGGTCTTCCACGGGTGCAAATGAAACGGCGAAGAGCAGAGAGGAACGCAGATGTTGTAAGATCCTTCACAAGCTCGATGTGAACCGCCTTGGTGGAGAAGCATATAAAAATGCTCATGTAGCACTTTAGTGGGGCCGGTTTCGAACTTCTGATTTATACAGGAACGGACCGCAATAGTCCACGCCGGTAACTAAAAATGCACGAGATTCGCTGACTCTGTCCACCGGAAGATCTGCCATTATTTGCTCGAGAGTTCGAGGCTTCACTCTAAAGCATCTGACACACTTTTGGATTACGTGTGCTACGGTCTTTCGGCCACCGATTGGCCAGTACGTTTGACGAATGATGGCTAATAGCGACTGGGGTCCAGCGTGAAGGTGCTTTTCGTGTAAGTGCCGTATCAGAGCAGAAGTGATGGAATGATTCTTGGGCAATATTATGGGATGCCGTGCTTCAAAGTCCAAGGTAGAGTTTTTAAGACGCCCTCCAACTCGAAGCAAACCGCAATCATCTAAAAATGGCGAAAGAGAGGCGATCGAGCTTGAAGCCTTGATGTCCTTTCGCGTTGCCAGGGCTCTTATTTCAGTGGATAGACGAGATTGTTGAGTAAGACGAATAAGCAGTTCGGTTCCCAAACGCAAGTCCTCCACAGTTATTCCAGACTTTCGTCGATGAATGAATTTGCATACATACGCAAAAATTCGTTGCATTTTGGGGAAGGAATTTACAAACTTTGATTCTTCCACCAAATATCTTGACGCGCAGTTTGTAATTAGTATGGTTTTTCGTGCCTCCAAAACCGGCTCTGGAAGAGCAGGTGTACTTGGCCATTGATCCTTACTGGCTGTCAAGTATGTAGGTCCATACTTCCAAAGATGAGAATTGATGAGCTCAGCTGGTAATGATCCTCGAGAAAGCATATCGGCAGGGTTTAGATCAGTTGGCACGTGCAGCCAAGACATTCCAGATGTGAGTTCCTGAATAACAGAAAGTCTATTAGCGACAAATACATTGAAGTTGGATGGTTGATTCTTGATCCAAGCCAAAACGACTGTGGAGTCACACCAGCAATAATAAGAGCACTTGAAGTTCATCAAAGACACTTCATGCATAAGCTGAGCGAGTAGCGCTGCACCACATAATTCCAACTTGGGTATTGTGATAGTCTTCAGTGGCGCTACACGAGATCTGGAAGATAGAAGATTTGCCTTGACTCCATTGTCGCCTTGCGAAACAGCGTAGATGCAAGCTCCATAAGCACTCATGCTGGCATCACAAAATCCATGCATTTCAAGGTTGCTGCTTCGAAGGAAGGATAGGCGCGGGAAAGAAATTTGTTGCATAGAGTCAAACTGCTGAATAAAGTTGATCCAAGTTGTGCGTAAGGAGACTGGCAGACTTTCATCCCAATGAAGCTTTTCTTTCCACAGCTGCTGTAGAAATATTTTTGCTTTAGTAATAACTGGCCCTATAAGTCCGAGTGGATCATAAAATCGTGCAATAGTTGACAATACAACTCGCTTAGTTGGTTTCGAAGGGACTTGATTGGGACAGAATGAAAATAATAGCTCATCCGAAGTGGGATTCCATGCTAAACCTAGCGTCTTGGTTACATCGCTGCCATCAGTAAATTTAACAAATGTTTCCCTATCTTCATGGGGTGTTTGATCGAGTACATATGTATCGTTGGAACACCATTTTCTGATCTTGAAATTTCCTTTGGCTAATAGTCCTGACACCTGGCGAATTATTTCCAGCACTTCATTTGTAGTATCTCCCCCCGTTAGCAAATCATCCACGTAAAAGTCCCGCAGCACAACTTCAGAGCCAATTGGATATGACGAACTCTCGTCTGCCGCTAGTTGGTGCATAGAACGGACGGCCAGAAATGCTGCTGGTTTCGTTCCATAGGTCACGGTATCCAGCTTGAATGTCCTTAGCTCCTCGAGGGGTGAGTCACGCCACAGTATGCACTGCAGAAAACTATCTTGGGGCAAGACACGGACGCATCTATACATTTTACAAATGTCACCAGTCAATGCTATACGAAAGGTACGAAATCGAAGAAGAGTCGTAACTAACTTTGGCTGAATTGTTGGGCCTGACATCAATATATCGTTGAGGGAATATCCTGTAGATGTACAAGCGGATCCGTCGAAAACTACTCGGAGTTTTGTGGTGGTTTTGTCTTCTCTTAAGACGCAGTGATGAGGAAGAAAAATTTGCATTGTTTAAGTGCGTCACTTTTGACAGGGGACATGTGATTCAAATCGACGTATTCCTTTATAAATGCGGCGTATTGGGCCTTGAGAAGCGGTTTGCGAACCAACTTGCGCTCTAGATTGAGAAATCTGCGATAGGCTTGTTGATAAGAATCTCCAAGAAGACTGTCACTCAGCTTTAAAGGCAATTGAACGCAATATTCGCCACTTGGAAGCCGACCGCAATGTTTTTGAAATGTTCCTCGCAAGCAATTTCCTCCTTTGTTGCTTCTGTAGCGGGACCGTGGCAGTTTTCCACTTCCCAGAACCTTCGCACTAGCTCATCCAAACCAACGGTAGGCGTTTGACTCAATTCCGTCGAACTAGAGGCAGCTAGGAGCACTGAGCTGCGGGAGTACTGACCTCCACCTGTGACAACCCAGCCGAGACGGGTTTTTGTATTATAGGAAGTCCCTCTCCAATTTGATCTGTCCAACGCATAAAATGTCGTAAAATAAGCTGGCTCCAATAAGTACATCGATGCGCTGAGATTTGTTAAAGTGTGGGTCAGCAAGGCTGATATTGGATGGCATTTCCCATTTGGATACATCAAATGAAGAAGCAGGCTGGTTTCCTGTAATACGTGGAGCAACGAGAGCTGTGAGACTCGTGAAGTAATCGGAAGTCCTGGATTGAATGACCAAATTAACTGAACCTTCCGTGTGAAATGCAGAATCAGCGCCGATACCCGATACTGATACCGACCCTTTGGCTCGTTTCAGCTGAAGCTTCTGAGCAAAGCGAGAGGTTATTAAATTAATCTGAGAGCCTGAATCCAGAAGAGCCCGGCAAGGAAGAAGATCACCAACTCGACTCTTTATCATAATGACTGTCGTGGCTAGAAGCACTACGTCTGAGCTAAGATTCTGAGCAGGAGGCGAGCATGGTGATGAAGCGGCAACAAGAGAACTTGAAAGATTGGGGCCTGGGCATAAGTCTGTCTGAATAGGAGACGTAGTAGCGTTTGCAGGTTCCGTGTTAACTGACGTAGGCAGCGGATTGTTGATATGTAAAAGGGTATGATGCTTTTCACCGCATGTGCGACAAGAGCCTGAACTGCAGGAGGTATTCCGATGTCCCTTCTTCAAACAGTTGAAGCAAACTCTAAGCTTCCTTGCCTCTCTAAGACGCAAAGATGGCGAAAGGTTTCCAAAGCGAGTGCAGCTGTAAATGTTATGCCCTTTATTATCACAGAACACGCATTCCAATACGATTGTATTTGTAGCAACAAGACTGTGTTTTGAATGAGTGATTCGTTTATGTTTTCCAACCTGACTGCTATGGATTTGAATCAACATAGCTTGATCCATGGTCTCCATGGCTTGACATCTCCTCTCCAAAAAGCCGAAAAATGGTCCCATGTTGGTATGACGTTGGGGGCGACAGCTCCTCCCATTTGGTCCTGGTATCAGAGTCGAGATACTTGTATGTGGAGTGAACGATGATGCATCCAGCTATTTCCTCCATGGTACCCATCGATCTAAGCGCTCTCATGTGAGAATGAAGCTTGTCCGATAAAGTACGTAGCTTTGTAGTTGACCCATCTTCAACCTTCTCATGCCTCAGAATCTCAGCGACGTGTGCCTGAAAGATTAAACGTTTATTATTGAAACGATTGTTTAAAATGTCCAATGCAATATCATAATTGCTCTCCGATACTTCCAAAGAGCGAACAGCCTCCAGGGCAGGTCCATCCAAACATGAGCGCAGGTGCTGGAACTTCTCAATCTTTGATAGAAAGGGCTCCTGATCTATTACTGTGCTAAACATCGAGTAAAAGTCTGCCCACTCAGTATAACCTCCACGGAAAGTGGGAAGTTTAATGTCAGGAATATGATATCGTGACCGTACATTTCCGGAGGCAGTAACGTTGAGCTCGGGTCGTATCGTTGAGTGATGCGGCATGTTCTGGGTAGTCCTGCGGAGTGCTGAGCGAATACGAACTTCGATTTCCATCGCCAAATCCTCAAAATTGTTGCTTAAGTCGCTGCCAATTTCGCTTACATCAAGCTCTTCTAAATTAGAATGAGTAACATTAAATGAGTCGGACATTTTTCCAAGAATTTTAAATGAACACTTAGCGCATCTTCACTGATTGGGTTGTTTTCATCATTCAATATCGTCTCTCGAAGTGAAACGGCTTTGTTGTATATTGAGAGTGCCTTTAGTTTGTAAAAAGACACCCTGTTTTCCGGCACGTCATTAGACTCATCCATTTTCGACAGGCAGCAGCGAGCAAAGCACAAAGAAGAATCGAAGAACCAACCGTTTGATTTTTTGGTATGCAAGCGCAAGTGCAGCGAACCCGAAGCCGCTAATGCACGTAGCTGTATTAGTGCTTGTAAGCAAGCGCGCGACGAAATGGGAACTAACCGCTTCGCGTTCGAACAGTTATGTTTAGCGGATAATTTTCACTGTTTATAATTGTTTATTTCCAAATTGTTACTGACGATCACGTCGGGGTCACCAAATGTTGAGACAACGAGCTTTTTCGCTGACTATGATTGTTCAATAATTTCACAAATTATTAATTTCCGAAAACGTTATAAATTTTATTATAGGTATTTTGTGTGTTGAGGGTGGCCGAAGATGCCAGAGCCTTTTACAATAGTATTAGAGTGACACACTTGGATGAGGCAAGCGAGCCGATCTCGAGCCAAAGTAATAGATTGGGGACAAAAAGGGTCTGTTCTCCAACTATATCAAGCGGTAACTGCTAGAGCAGGCGCAGCTGCTGACGGCTTAGCGACGGCATAGGAAAGAAAAGATAACAAGAGCGAGCATAGATAAGAATAGATGATTAAATGAGAGCATGTTGCTGAGCGAGCATAGATAAAGCTACGCTTACGTTACGTTAGTTTAGTATAATGACCAAAATAGAAAAGAAAGTGAATTGATAGGCAATAAAACAATGGTATAAAATTTACACTCGGGCTTCGCCCGAACAGTTTCATTTTTGCCTATACAAAATGTAAGAACTATCATATATTCTTTTGAATAAAATGAAAACTTTTGCACACTTTTTATACCCGATACTCAAAATGAGTATAGAGGTATATTAGATTTGTGGGGAAAGTGGATGTGTGTAAAGTCCAGAAGGAAGCGTTTCCGACCGCATAAAGGGTATACATCCTTGATCAACAGCAAAAGCCGAGTTGATTGAGCCATGTCTTTCTATCTGTCTTTCCGGCCGTCCATCCGCCCGTCCGTCCGTCTTGCTTGACGCCTAGTTCTCAGAGACTACAAGAGCTAGAGCAATGAAATTTTATATCCAGACTTCTGTGATATCACACTGAATCAAGTTTGTTTCAAAATTTTGCCACGCCCCTTTTCGCCCGCACAAAGAACGAAAATATTTGGCATCCAAATTTTATAGATACGAGAAAACCAAAAACGCAAAATCGTATGAGAAAATGGCCACATCTTCTAGACTTCTAGATTATTATTATAGCCAGAAGGAACAAATCAATCATTCTCTCTCTTTTACTCACACTCTTCGTAGTACAATGTCTTCGCCCTTTGGCGGAGAGGAGACATACTGACTGAGTATCGGGTATAAATGCAGAGTAGCGGCCGTAGCAGCGACTCACAACGTTCCCCCTCGTTTGGTATGAGTTTTGACATTACGTCGAAATCTGATTATTTTATAATTATGAGACTTTGCACGGGTTGTTAACGTCTATTTTGCATTATTTTTTCGCTTTAGATATCTGGGAAAACTATAATTTCTGAAGAAATTTACCAAATATCTTTTTTGTCCTTTGTGGAAGGGGAAGTGGGCGGGGCGAAATTTTGAAATACACCTTGTAACAGTGTGATATTGCAGGATATAAAGTTTAGTTGCTCTTACTCTTATAGTTACATCGGATCGGACAGACAGACATGGCTATATCGACTCGTCTATTGATGCTGATCAAGAATATAAATACTTTATGTGGTCGGAAACGCTTCCTTCTGGGTTTTACACACATCCACCATCACCACAAATCGAATATACCCCTATACTCTTTTTGAGTATCGGGTATAAACATTTATTTTTTTTGTAGGAGGAGATGGTGTACAGTATCAAAAGAAACAAAAACAAAAGTGTATGCCAATTTTGACATTTTATTCAAAAGAATATTTCATTGTTTACAGCTTGTAAGCAGAGGATATCATTCCATAGTTTACACGGTTGAGTTTTGCGAACCTCTCGATTGTGAAATCGTTTACGAAGTTTTGGGTGCACTCATTGAGTATCGTACCAGTTTTCAAGGTTTTCACATTTAGGCAGTTGTGCATTCCCATATCTCAGGACGCTTTCCTTCAAGTCCAGTCTAAAACCATAACGGGTCACAAAATCTACTTCTATTATGATGTCGTCCATTAAGTCAGCTTTAATAAAATCGTGATCTAGGTTTGTCTTCGTAGGTCCAAGTTTATTTGTAATTTTGTCCATTACACAGCCCCACAAAAAACGAGGGGGAACGTTGTGAGTTGCTGCTGCGACCGCAACTCTACATTTATACCCGATACATAGTCAGTATGGATACATTAAACGACAAAGAGTGCGTGCGAGAGAGACAGAAAATCAGCCAGAACGTGTCGACGGGCGCTGCGTAGCCACTGAAAATTCATTTGTTACTTTTGGCAATAATAATAATCCGATCTTATTCGGATTCGGCAAGATTCGGCAATCTGGTAGATATGGCCATTCTCTATGATTGTGCGTTTTTAATTTTCTCCTATCTTCAAAATTGTGGTTGCCACAGATTTTCGTTGTTTATGGCTGCGGAAGGGGGTGGGGCCAAATTTTGAAACACACTTGTAGCAGTGAGCTCTCTGAGCAAAATGAAATACACTTGTAACAGTGAGTTCTGCAGTGAAAAATTACAAATAGTTTTGTAGCAGTGAGAGCTCGACAGTCAGGTCTAATAGTCTCTTAGATCTGTGGATGCCACAGATTTTCGCCCTTTGCGGGGGCGGAAGGGGGTGGGGCGAAATTTTGAAACAAACTCGTCAAGGTCCGATATTATAGGAATCTGGATAAAAAATTTGGTTGCTCTAGCTCTTATAGTCTCTGAGATCTAGGCGCTAATGTTTTGCGCTATGCAAAGCCGGCTATGATACGTGTGTGTTAGAGAGAGACAGGGCGAGAAAAAATGAAATTGTTTTCTTCATTCTGGCTATAATAATGATACGATCCAATTCAGATTCTGCAGTCTAGAAGATAAATTCATTCTCTACGATTCTGCGTTTTTGGTTTTCTTGTATCTTTAAAATTGTGGATGCCACAGATTTTCGTCCTTTGTGGGGGCGGAAGTGGGCGCGGCGATGTTTTGAAATATACTTGTAACAGTGACATATCACAGAAGGCTGGATACAAAATGTCGTTGCTCTAGCTCTTATAGTCTTTGAGCACTAGGCGCTAATAGGGACAGACAGACGGACGGACGGACGGACGGACGGACGGACGGACAGACGGACAGACAGACAGGGCTCAATCGACTCGGCTATTGATGCTGATCAAGAATATATATACTTTATGGGGTCGGAAACGGTTCCTTCTGGACGTTACACACATCCATTTTCACCACAAATCTAATATACCCCAATACTCATTTTGAGTATCGGGTATAAAAAAGCGTCGTGCGCGGCTGACCAGAGTATCACGTCAGGTTTTTTTTCTAACCTCAAAAAACCAATATGATCGAAACATGGTGGAAATTCATTTGAAAAATGCATCGGATTTGCTTGAAACTCGTCACTCGGGGGCTTTCGGGGTCAATAATTACGAATTTGAAGTCAGTTTTAAAAAATTCAAAATGGCGGATCCAATAAGGCCGGATTCACTTAAAACGAATAACTCCTCGGCCTTGCTACATCTACATCTACATCTACATCTTCCCCCTTTAAATAGATCTTTTAAAGAGAAAAGAACTCAATACATCTCGAAACAAGAAAACTGACATCAAATTCGTAATCAGCGACCCCAAAAGCCCCCGAGTGACGAGTTTCAAGCAAATCCGATGAATTTTTCAAATGAATTTCCACCATGTTTCGATCATATTGGTTTTTTGAGGTTAGAAAAAAAACCTGACGTGATGGAGCAAATCTGACCTTGGATTCGTGTTCAGGGCCCCAAAATACATAGGGATATGATACTCTGGTCAGCGGCGCACGAAACTTTTTTTTTGTGGGGCTGTGTTATCTGTGCGTCTCTACTTGTAGCCGTTTTTAGTCATATCCAATTGAGAGGCTGCAATTTTCCTTTAACTAAGCCCCGTCTAATTATTGAATAAAAAGCACCTGTAACCAAGGTCAATACACATTTACTTGCGTCCATTACGACTCTGATACTGAAATTTCCAAATCTCGATGCTTTCAGCTCCCGGAATCTGGCACCATTTTGTCGATCACTACAGCTTCTCGCCATATGTCCTGTTTTATTTCGGATGAAGCATACCGCAGATTAAGAGCGATACTTAACACGACAACGCCCCACTGACTGCTTCCCCGGACGTTCATCGCTGCATTAGAACCAAAGCGAGGCGGGTGTCAATATCATGTCAATAAAACCATTGATCTTGTATCTCTTCAGAAAGTCGGTTATTGCATCAGTGTAAGCCAGGCGTGACGTTGTACCCTGCTGTTCAGTTTCAGGCGATGAACTTTTCAATATTGACGCTTCAGGACAAGCCTAACAGCCTCGTAATTCAGTATATCTGCGTCGGGAATCGATTGAAGCACCTCAGCAGCAAAACCCTTCAAGAAAAACACCAAAGCGGACGCGCGGTCAGTTTCCGTCCAATTATTCCTCAACTCTAACATTTCGAATTGTGTACCAAAAAACGACTTTCAAACCGCTCGTCCGGCTCAGCCAATTCTTTCTTTAACTGTTCGACTTTTAACTCTCCGTATTTAACCACTCTCAAAATCTGCACTTCTGACACCAGGCTCCACATTTCTACGGTTTGTATTTAGGATTGAGAAACGAAGACTTATAGAGTGGGACTTTATTTTGAAAACCATTTTTGTGTTGTTCCAAACAACTCCGATCCAAGACTAACTATTTCCAGTCAATCCGGCATGACAACGCAATAGTCGCCCTACTTAATCTGCCGATTCGTTACAATATAAATAGAGATACGAAACATATTGATTTCCTTTCTGTCCCGCAAAACGGATTTATCCAATATTGCGGGGCTTTCTCCGTGCATTGTCGTCCTCTAGCGCGAAATTTGGTTGGCTAAAGTTCTCGATGGCGAAAAACACAGATGATTTATAATCATTTCCATACGAAAATAAGTCCAATTGATTTGAGTCGCGACACGTATGCCAGTACACATAATTCTTTTTTGACACGGTCTTTTTTTACACTGTTTCGATTTAACACGGTTTGAAAATCAAAAATTTAAAATTTTTTTACACTATTTTATACATACAAGCAAGTTTACTGGTCAGAGCAATTGTAAATAGCAAACATTTAGGGGAATTCCTTTTTGTGGAAATTTAATGGAATAGGTTTTGCGATAGAAAAGTGGTTAGTATTTTGTGAACTATCAATGCAATCAGACGTATTTGGTAAAGAAATTTTGTATACACAAATTTGTATACCCGATACTCAAAATGAGTATTGGGGTATATTAGATTTGTGGTGAAAATGGATGTGTGTAACGTCCAAAAGGAAGCGTTTCCGACCCCATAAAGTATATATATTCTTGATCAGCATCAATAGCCGAGTCGATTGAGCCATGTCTGTCTGTCCGTCCGTCCGTCTGTCCGTCTGTCCGTCCCTATCAGCGCCTAGTGCTCAAAAACTATAAGAGCTAGAGCAACGACATTTTGTATCCAGACTTCTGTGATATGTCACTGTTACAATTGTATTTCAAAACTTCGCCCCGCCCACTTCCGCCCCCACAAAGGACGAAAATCTGTGGCATCCACAATTTTAAAGATACGAGAAAACCAGATACGCATACGCAGAATCGTAGAAAATTACCATATCTTTTAGACTGCAGAGACTGCAGACTGAATCGGATCGTATCATTATTATAGCCAGAATGAAGAAAAACAATTTCATTTTTCTCGCCCCGTCTCTCTCTAACACACACGTATCATAGCCCGGTTTTGCATAGCGCAAAACATTAGCGCCTAGATCTCAGAGACTATAAGAGCTAGAGCAACCAAATTTGGTATCCACACTCCTGGAATATCGGACCTTGACGAGTTTGTTTCAAAATTTCGCCACACCCCCTTCCGGCCCCGAAAAGGACGAAAATCTGGAGCATCCACAAATCTCAAAGACTATTGAGGCTAGAGTAACCAAATTAGGTATCCATACTTCTGTTAGATCTCACTGTTAAATGTATATTTCAAAATTTCGCCCCACCCCCTTCCGCCCCCCCAAAAGACGAAAATCTGTGGCATCCACAATATTGAAGCTACGAGAAAACTAAAAACGCACAATCATAGAGAATGACTATATCTACCAGATTGCCGATTCTGGATCAGATCGATTTTCAAGATTTATCGGATCATTTTATAGCCAAAAGGAACAAAACGATTTGCAGTGGCTACGCAGCTATGTGTTCGCCCTCTCTATCTCTCTCTCACTCTCTCTCTCTCTCTCTCTCTCATACTCTTCCTCGTCTGCTCTGCCCTGCAAAAAATAAAAGCAATCCCCGGCAATTCAAGCCCTACACTAGCTGCTGGCAGGCGATCTCTCTTTCTTTGTTTTCCCTTTCACATTCTGACCAATACCCCCCTCTTTATCCAAAAAAGAGGGATGCCCGATGCCCCTCTCTCTTCAAACAAGCGTACCGCGCTGTCTGCTTGTCCATGTCTTAGATCAATCACCCCCTCCCCACATTAACAAATCAATCTGTCCCTTTGCCTACAAAGAGACTAAATAGAGAGAGAGACACAGCATGCCCAGCAATATCACTTGTCCAAAACAAAACGATTACCGCACACCACCCGCCACGACAAAGAGCTGTGTACATACATATGTATGTAAATGTAAACTAATGAACATAAATATGTAGATAAACTTTACATAGTATGTGTATATGCAGCTGTTTGAATGAGCCGTTATGGTTATTGTCTCTCTCTCGGTTTCCCCTTCCACCTTCTTCCACCTTGGTTAGGGAGTGGGAGGGGGCCCAGCGAATGCAAGTGTTAACCCTATAAATGCCTGTAGAAAGAATGAGAATTTTCTGTAAAAAAACCGCGAAATCTAAACACCAGGGGCTCTCTCTCTCTCTCTCTCGGTTTTCCCTTCCACCTTCTGACCAATACCCCCCTCTCTTTCTAAAATAGAGGGATGCCCAATGCGCTATCTATCTGCTTTTAAAACGTTTGAACACGATCCCCCCCACCCTCCCAATCGCGAATTAACTAACAATTCAATCAGTCCCTTTTGCGAACAGCGCACCAACAAGAGGGAGAGAGCATCACCCAGTCCCAGGCAATTTGTTAAGAGGGGGACACGAAAATGTTTTCACTCCAAATATGCCTACGGAAGAAAAGAGAAAAAAAGCCACTCCATTTTTTTGAGTTATTTGATCTCTCAGTTCTCTGTCCTACGCAGACAAGTGTTCTCTCAATAGAGCAAATGTCCATACATACAAAAGCTGCAAATGTCTAACAAGGTGACGTCATCACCACAGCTGCTCTCTTTCAGCGATTATCATACGCCACCTTATTGGTGGATTCAAATTGATGTATGTCTCTTTGGCCAACATGAATTGAATTGTCCGTTTGTTCAGCATGCTTCTCTGCCCCACTCAGAAAAGTGTTCTCTCAACTGTCTGTTTACATCCATAAACATGAACATATGGTTGCAAATGTCTTTATTAACAAGGTGACGTCATCACCTTTCCTGCTGTCTTTCGGCGATTTTCATACGCCACCTTATTGGTGAATTCACCTTGTAAGTCTGCTTTGACTCCGTTCGTTCTCCCTTGCACCAAATTCCGTTATTGAGTGAAAAATCGTAAAAAAAACCGCGTAATCTCAGTAGGCTGTGTTTTGGTGGGACCAGTCGATATCGAGCCAGCGAGAGCGATAGAGACTTTCCGATTGCCGATTTAAAATTAATCCGATTCAAACTAGTTTAGCTTTTAACTTATTAAATAAAAGTAGTGCTTGCTTATTAAGGTATAGGGCCTTAGTTTTTCTGCGCCGATCGTCAGTTAGTAACAGTTAATAACAGTTGCTAACTGCGTCGTTGCTTGCCGCGCGCTTTTTCGGTGCCTCTGCTGGCGTCACTGGAGGCTGAGGCCGGACGTCGCTGCCTGCATAGCGGCTGAGGACGGACGTCGCTGCTGCTCGCCAGGGGACGTCGCTGCCACCGATTGCTGACGCTTTGGGGAGTTATCATTTTAATTATATATTTATATATATTATATATTATATATATTATATATTTTATATATATATAATTATAGTTTTATAATATTATTATTCAATATTATATTATTATATTTATTTATTATTATTTATTATTTTGTATAATATAATATATTATTATATTATATAATTAATTATACTATTATATTGTATTATATTATATTATATTATATTTCATTATTAGTTATATTATTTTTTATTATTTATTATATTGCTATAATAATATAATATAATATTATTTATTATATTGTATAATATAATATATTATTATAGTATAAGTTTTATCCATTATATTTATTATATTTATATAATTATAAAATTAATTAGTTATAAATATTATTATCATTTATTTCTCCTTTGGTCCAGATATGGTTAAAGTGCCGTTATTAAAAAAAATATAGTGATTCTCTTATCGTTATATATTAAATGATGTTGAAATATATATATTTATATATATATATATATATATATATATATATATATAGTTTATTTATATATATATATTATATATTTTATTATATACATATATTTTTTTTTTTACTTAATTCTTTTTTACGTTCATTTTATCATGCCTCGTAGGAATACATATGCTTCTCAGCTGTCTCAGCTGATACAAACTTGATTTAGGCAAATAGAGGTTATCTCGAGGTTAGGTAGAGACGGGGACAAGCTCGCTCTGTTCTCCAACATATCAGGCCGGTAACGGCCCGTTGTGATACCGCTTGGGATAGCGACGGCCCTGCAAATGAGACTTCATAACAAGAGCGTTGTCCCATCCAGATGCCCTTATAAAGTTGACGATCTTGCTGAGCGAGTGGTACATCTCCGCTTACGTTATGTCGTTCAGAAAGGCAGAGCCAAAATGGAAAAAGGAATAGGATAGGCTGAGAGCTGGACAGGAACAGAACAGGGGTTCCGCCCGAACCTCCTCGTCCTCGTCTCTGCATCCTGCTTTCAACCTCATCTATGGAGGCACCCAGCATGTTTTGTGGGTGCCTTCGGCTAGTGTCCTGTAGCCATCCTGATGACTGCGCTGCACCTTTCCTGCCATCAGTTTGGATGAGCTCTGAGGGGCTTCTTATCTATGAGGCCATGTTTGCCGAGCTGTGCGACAACGTGGCCCTATTTGCCACTTGTTGTCTATCAGTCGCGTGAACTGCTCATTTATGATGAAGCTCAGGTGGCCATAGGGTACGCCACTTCGTTCTTTTTGAAGACTGGTTAAATACGATTGGCGCCAGCGAGACCAAAAAGATTTGCTGAGGCTGTGTGACCTTCTGCCAACGGTCCAAGCGATCGACGTTTAAATGAACCAAGTCAGGCTCCAAGAAGGTTGTGATAGGGGCGCCAACCAGAAAATGGCTGGGCGTGAGTACATCGAGATCTGCAGGGTTCTCTGAAAGACTAAACAATGGCCTTGAATTAATGATTACACAGATATTCCACGCGAGAGTGCGCAGCTCATCAAATCCAAGAAGCAAGGATCAAGGGCACGTCGAAGATGATGTTTAGCAAGCTTGACTGACGCCTCCCCACAATCCTCCAAAATGTGGCGATCTAGGAAGGAATGAAACGCCAATCGATGCAATCGTTGAGACAAGCTTGATGCACGGTTTCTTGATGACTGTCGTTTAGGAATAGCGACTTAAGTTCCGCCAGTTCGTTCCGCGCTCCAACAAAATTTGTGGCATTATCTGACCAAATACGAATCGGTCTTCCACGGGTTCAAATGAAACGGCGAAGAGCAGAGAGGAACGCCGACGTTGTAAGATCCTTCACAAGCTCGATGTGAACCGCCATGGTGGAGAAGCATATAAAAATGCTCATGTAGCACTTTAGTGGGGGCCGGTTTCGAACTTCTGATTTATACTGGAACGGACCGCAATAGTCCACGCCGGTAACTAAAATGCATGAGATTCGCTAACTCTGTCCACCGGAAGATCTGCCATTATTTGCTCGAGAGTTCGAGGCTTCACTCTCTAAAGCATCTGACACACTTTTGGATTACGTGTGCTACGGTCTTTCGGCCACCGATTGGCCAGTACGTTTGACGAATGATGGCTAATAGCGACTGGGGTCCAGCGTGAATGTGTTTTTCGTGTAATGTAAGGAAGTTCTCAGGCCGAGGTACAGCTTTCAGTCTGTCAGGGCCCGGTCCTTCCCCACAGCAAAATTTGTTGTGTGAGGACCTAAGGGAAGAGCCGTTCGTGGCGAAAGCGCGCCCGTGGGGTGGATCGTGGGACGGTCGGGCCTGGCCCGGCCACAAGGCGTGGTGAACCCATGCTTGGGAGCTGCAGAGACATGCGTTGGGGGTCATGCGCGGCGGGAGAAGGGGTTTGGGTCAGGGATCGGAAGGAGTATGGGGGGAGCCCAGCTTAGCAGATGTCGCATGATCCACGACTCACATCTGCGTCGCCGGGTCCCCAGGGCGAGGGGTAGGAGAGGGAGCCCAGCTTTGCGAATGCCGCGTGAATCCACGACTCACATCCAGCATCGCCGGGTCCCCAGGGGAGAAAGGTATAGGAGAGGGAAACCCAGCTTGGTGAATGCCGCATGATCCACGACTCACATCCTCTTCGCCGGGTCCCCAGGGGAGAAAGGTATAGGAGAGGGAAGCCCAGCTTTGCAGAATGCCGCATGAATCCACGATTCACATCCACCATCGCCGGGTCCCCAGGGAGAAAGGTATAGGAGAGGGAAGCCCAGCTTTGCGAATGCCGCATGAATCCACGACTCACATCCAGCATCGCCGGGTCCCCAGGGGAGAAAGGTATAGGGGAGGGAAAGGGGTGAGTGACTCCTACGGGCGAATGTTCTGAGACAGGTGGGTTGAGGTTGGTGTCTTTATTGTTTTCGGATCATTTCCCTACTTAAAATCCCGCGCCTGCAGCGGGGAAATTAACGCCAAAAAAATATCATCAACAACATGTGGGCATAGATATGTAAAGAAACTGCGGGAATGTTCTGCTTATACCTGCCTACTGCACCGATCTATCCTCCCCAGAGCTCACATACGTGAGGTGGCTCACCCTTGTTTCCCTTCCTTGGGGTCCTGGTATCCCGCGGCGGGTCCTCGTCACTTCGGCTTGTCTTGTACACGGCGTGGTCACAGCTTGTTTTTTTACACGGCGCGGTCGCGGCTTATTTTCGTACATCCATTTTGGCTTCCGCCGCACAACCGTTCTGGCTCAGCCCTCGGAGATCACTCTCGAGCTTGGCTCGCGCTGGACCGTGCCAGGCCTCGGCTTTTCTTTTCGCAGCTTCTCTGCCGCTTCGCTGCGCCGCCTTCGGCTGCCGGCCTCGGCTGCGTGGGTGTATGGCTGCGTGTGTGTCTTGCTGCTTCGCCGTCGGCTCTTTTCCTCGGCTGCGTAGGCGTAAGACCGATCGACGGCTTCTCTGCCGCTTCGCCTCTCATGTTGTCTCTTCTTGTCTGCGTATAGCCGTTCTCTCCCTGGCGTTGGCTGCGTGGGCGTAAGAGCGTATCTCTTCGTGTTGGTTCTCTTTGCTGCGTGGCCGTAGTATGCGTCGTATTTCGTGTTGGTTCTCTTGCTTTGGCTGAGTACTTTTCCCCTCTCTTTCATGCTGGTTCTCTTTGTTTGTGAAGGTTTGTGCCTTCACAGTAAGTGCCGTATCAGAGCAGAAGTGATGGAATGATTCTTGGGCAATATTATGGGATGCCGTGCTTCAAAGTCCAAGGTAGAGTTTTTAAGACGCCTCCAACTCGAAGCAAACCGCAATCATCTAAAAATGGCGAAAGCGAGGCGATCGAGCTTGAAGCCTTGATGTCCTTTCGCGTTTCCAGGGCTCTTATTTCAGTGGATAGACGAGATTGTTGAGTAAGACGAAGAAGCAGTTCGGTTCCCAAACGCAAGTCCTCCACAGTTATTCCAGACTTTCGTCGATGAATGAATTTGCATACATACGCAAAAATTCGTTGCATTTTGGGGAAGGAATTTACAAACTTTGATTCTTCCACCAAATATCTTGACGCGCAGTTTGTAATTAGTATGGTTTTTCGTGCCTCCAAAACCGGCTCTGGAAGAGCAGGTGTACTTGGCCATTGATCCTTACTGGCTCGTCAAGTATGTAGGTCCATACTTCCAAAGATGAGAATTGATGAGCTCAGCTGGTAATGATCCTCGAGAAAGCATATCGGCAGGGCTTAGATCAGTTGGCACATTCCAGATGTGAGTTCCTGAATAACAGAAAGTCTATAAGCAACAAATACATTGAAGTTGGATGGTTGATTCTTGATCCAAGCCAAAACGACTGTGGAGTCACACCAGCAATAATAAGAGCAATTGAAGTTCATCAAAGACACTTCATGCATAAGCTGAGCGAGTAGCGCTGCACCACATAATTCCAACTTGGGTATTGTGATAGTCTTCAGTGGCGCTACACGAGATCTGGAACATAGAAGATTTGCCTTGACTCCATTGTCGCCTTGCGAAACAGCGTAGATGCAAGCTCCATGAGCACTCATGCTGGCATCACAAAATCCATGCATTTCAAGGTTGCTGCTTCGAAGGAACGATAGGCGCGGGAAAGAAATTTGTTGCATAGAGTCAAACTGCTGAATAAAGTTGATCCAAGTTGTGCGTAAGGAGACTGGCAGACTTTCATCCCAATGAAGCTTTTCTTTCCACAGCTGCTGTAGAAATATTTTTGCTTTAGTAATAACTGGCCCTATAAGTCCGAGTGGATCATAAAATCGTGCAATAGTTGACAATACAACTCGCTTAGTTGGTTTCGAAGGGACTTGATTGGGACAGAATGAAAATAATAGCTCATCCGAAGTGGGATTCCATGCTAAACCTAGCGTCTTGGTTACATCGCTGCCATCAGTAAATTTAACAAATGTTTCCCTATCTTCATGGGGTGTTTGATCGAGTACAGATGTATCGTTGGAACACCATTTCCTGATCTTGAAATTTCCTTTGGCTAAGAGTCCTGACACCTGGCGAATTATATCCAGCACCTCATTTGTAGTATCTCCCCCCGTTAGCAAATCATCCACGTAAAAGTCCCGCAGCACAACTTCAGAGCCAATTGGATATGACGAACTCTCGTCTGCCGCTAGTTGGTGCATAGAACGGACGGCCAGAAATGCTGCTGGTTTCGTTCCATAGGTCACGGTATCCAGCTTGAATGTTCTTAGCTCCTCGAGGGGTGAGTCACGCCACAGTATGCACTGCAGAAAACTATCTTGGGGCGAGACATCTATACATTTTACAAATGTCACCAGTCAATGCTATACGAACGGTACGAAATCGAAGAAGAGTCGTAACTAACTTTGGCTGAATTGTTGGGCCTGACATCAATATATCGTTGAGGGAATATCCTGTAGATGTACAAGCGGATCCGTCGAAAACTACTCGGAGTTTTGTGGTGGTTTTCTTCTCTTAAGACGCAGTGATGAGGAAGAAAAAATTTGCATTGTTTAAGTGCGTCACCTTTGACAGGGGACATGTGATTCAAATCGACGTATTCCTTTATAAATGCGGCGTAATGGGCCTTGAGAAGTGGTTTGCGAACCAACTTGCGCTCTAGATTGAGGAATCTGCGATAGGCTTGTTGATAAGAATCTCCAAGAAGACTGTCACTCAGCTTTAAAGGCAATTGAACGCAGTACTCGCCACTTGGAAGCCGACCGCAATGTTTTTTGAAATGTTCCTCGCAAGCAATTTCCTCCTTTGTTGCTTCTGTAGCGAGACCGTGGCAGTTTTCCACTTCCCAGAACCTTCGCACTAGCTCATCCAAACCAACGGTAGGCGTTTGACTCAATTCCGTCGAACTAGAGGCAGCTAGGAGCACTGAGCTGCGGGAGTAATGACCTCCACCTGTGACAACCCAGCCGAGACGGGTTTTTTGTATTATAGGAAGTCCCCTCTCCAATTTGATCTGTCCAACGCATAAAATGTCGTAAAATAAGCTGGCTCCAATAAGTACATCGATGCGCTGAGATTTGTTGAAGTGTGGGTCAGCAAGGCTGATATGTGATGGCATTTACCATTTGGATACATCAAATGAAGAAGCAGGCTGGTTTCCTGTAATACGTGGAGCAACGAGAGCTGTGAGACTCGTGAAGTAATCGGAAGTCCTGGATTGAATGACCAAATTAACTGAACCTTCCGTGTGAAATGCAGAATCAGCGCCGATACCGGATACTGATACCGACCCTTTGGCTCGTTTCAGCTGAAGCTTCTGAGCAAAGCGAGAGGTTATTAAATTAATCTGAGAGCCTGAATCCAGAAGATCCCGGCAAGGAAGAAGATCACCAAATCGACTCTTTATCATAATGACTGTCGTGGCTAGAAGCACTACGTCTGAGCTAAGATTCTGAGCAGGAGGCGAGCATGGTGATGAAGCGGCAACAAGAGAACTTGAAAGATTGGGGCCTGGGCATGAGTCTGTCTGAATAGGAGACGTAGTAGCGTTTGCAGGTTCCGTGTTAACTGACGTAGGCAGCGGATTGTTGATATGTAAAAGGGTATGGTGCTTTTCACCGCATGTGCGACAAGAGCCTGAACTGCAGGAGGAATTCCGATGTCCCTTCTTCAAACAGTTGAAGCAAACTCTAAGCTTCCTTGCCTCTCTAAGACGCAAAGATGGCGAAAGGTTTCCAAAGCGAGTGCAACTGTAAATGTTATGCCCTTTATTATCACAGAATACGCATTCCAATACGATTTTATTTGTAGCAACAAGACTGTGTTTTGAATGAGTGATTCGTTTATGTTTTCCAACCTGACTCCTATGGGTTTGAATCAACATAGCTTGATCCATGGTCTCCATGGCTTGACATCTCCCTCCAAAAAGCCGAAAAATGGTCCCATGTTGGTATGACGTTAGGGGGCGACAGCTCCTCCCATTTGGTCCTGGTATCAGAGTCGAGATACTTGTATGTGGAGTGAACGATGATGCATCCAGCTATTTCCTCCATGGTACCCATCGACCTAAGCGCTCTCATGTGAGAATGAAGCTTGTCCGATAAAGTACGTAGCTTTGTAGTTGACCCATCTTCAACCTTCTCATGCCTCAGAATCTCAGCGACGTGTGCCTGAAAGATTAAACGTTTATTATTGAAACGATTGTTTAAAATGTCCAATGCAATATCATAATTGCTCTCCGATACTTCCAAAGAGCGAACAGCCTCCAGGGCAGGTCCATCCAAACATGAGCGCAGGTGCTGGAACTTCTCAATCTTTGATAGAAAGGGCTCCTGATCTATTACTGTGCTAAACATCGAGTAAAAGTCTGCCCACTCAGTATAACCTCCACGGAAAGTGGGAAGTTTAATGTCAGGAATATGATATTGTGACCGTAAATTTCCGGAGGCAGTAACGTTGAGCTCGGGTCGTATCGTTGAGTGATGCGGCATGTTCTGGGTAGTCCTGCGGAGTGCTGAGCGAATACGAACTTCGATTTCCATCGCCAAATCCTCAAAATTGTTGCTTAAGTCGCTGCCAATTTCGCTAACATCAAGCTCTTCTAAATTAGAATGAGTAACATTAAATGAGTCGGACATTTTTTCCAAGAATTTTAAATGAACACTTAGCGCATCTTCACTGATTGGGTTGTTTTCATCATTCAATATCGTCTCTCGAAGTGAAACGGCTTTGTTGTATATTGAGAGTGCCTTTAGTTTGTAAAAAGACACCCTGTTTTCCGGCAAGTCATTAGACTCATCCATTTTCGACAGGCAGCAGCGAGCAAAGCACAAAGAAGAATCGAAGAACCATCCGTTTGATTTTTTTTGGTATGCAAGCGCAAGTGCAGCGAACCCGAAGCCGCTAATGCACGTAGCTGTATTAGTGCTTGTAAGAAAGCGCGCGACGAAATGGGAACTAACCGCTTCGCGTTCGAACAGTTATGTTTAGTGGATAATTTTCACTGTTTATAATTGTTTATTTCCAAATTGTTATTGACGATCACGTCGGGGTCACCAAATGTTGAGACAACGAGCTTTTTCGCTGACTATGATTGTTCAATAATTTCACAAATTAATAATTTCCGAAACGTTATAAATTTTATTATAGGTATTTTGTGTGTTGAGGGTGGCCGAAGATGCCAGAGGCCTTTACAATAGTATTAGAGAGTGATACACTTGGATTAGGCAAGCGAGCCGATCTCGAGCCAAAGTAATAGATTGGGGACAAAAAAGGTCTGTTCTCCAACTATATCAAGCGGTAACTGCTAGAGCAGGCGCAGCTGCTGACGGCTTAGCGACGGCATAGGAAAGAAAAGATAACAAGAGCGAGCATAGATAAAGAATAGATGATTAAATGAGAGAATGTTGCTGAGCGAGCATAGATAAAGCTACGCTTACGTTACGTTAGTTTAGTATAATGACCAAAATGGAAAAGAAAGTGAATTGATAGGCAATAGAACGATGGTACAAAAATTACACTCGGGCTTCGCCCGAACAGTTTACCAAATTTGCTGGGACAAAATGTAAGAACTATCTATATGCTTTTGAATAAACTGAAAACTTTGCGGATTCAACAGGATATTCAACCGGAGTTCGTGGTGCAGGGATTTGAGGGGAAACTGAGGGTAAACCACGACGAAGGAGACGATAGGCTGGGACAAGGAACGGAGACGCCGATCAACAGCAAAGCCGAGTTGATTGAGCCATGTCTTTCTATCTGTCTTTCGGCCGTCCATCCGCCCGTCCGTATAATCTTGCTTGACGCCGTAGTTCTCCAAGGTGGGTGAGCTAGAGCAATGAAATTTTATATCAGACTTCTGTGATATGTCACTGGATCAAGTTTGTTTCAAAACTTCGCCACCAAGGTACGCGCGCCACAAGAACGAAAATATTTGGCATCCAAATTTTATAGATACGAGAAAACCAAAAACGCAAAATCGTATGAAAAATGGCCACATCTGCTAGACTTCCTAGATTATTATTATAGCCAGAAGGAACAAAACAATCATTTTCTCTCGACCTCACAGATTCGTAGTATCAATGCCGGCCCCCTTTGGCGAGAGGATTTTTACTGACTGGTACGGGTATAAATGCAGAGAAGCGGCCAAGCGACTCACAACGTCCCCCTCGTTTGGTATATCGGGTTTTGACATTACGTCAAAATGATTATTTTATAATTTCGAGACTTTGCACGGGTTGTTAACGTCTATTTTGCATTTATTTTTCCTTTAGATGACTGTAGTGCTATAATTTCTGAAAAAATTTACCAAATATCTTTTGTCTCACTGTGGAAGGGGACTGGGCGGGTTTCGAAATTTCGAAAAGGTTAGTTAACAGTGTGAAAACAAAGAATATAAAGTTTAGTTGCTCTTAAGATTATAGTTAAATCGGATCGGACAGACAGACATGGCTATATCGACTCGTCTATTGATGCTGATCAAGAATATAAATATTTTATTTGGTCGGAAACGCTTCCTTCTGGTTTTCGGTTCCACCAGCCGGATCGAAATCGAATATACCCGTTTTTTGAGTATCGGGTATAAACATTTGTTTTTTTGTAGGGAGGAGATGGTGACTATGTATCAAAGAAACAAAACACTGTATGCCAATTTTGACATTTTATTCAAAAGAATATTTCGTGTTTACAGCTTGTTCTGGTATCATTCCATAGTTTACCGACCGTTTTTCAACCTGAAGGTGTGAAATGTTTTACGACTCTTTAGGTGCACCGAAATTGAATATCGGTACATTTCCTAGTGCGATGCGTAAAAGTTTTCTCACGTACCAGTTGTCTCTTGGTTTTCAATTTAGGCGGTTGGGCATTCCCATATCTCAGGACGCTTTCCTTCAAGTCCAGTCTAAACCATAACGGGTCACAAAATCTACTTCTATTATGATGTCGTCCATTAAACAGCTTTAATAAAAACAAATGATCTAGGTTTTGTCTTCGTAGGGGAAAAGTTTATGCGTAATTAAATGTCCATTACACAGCCCCACAAAAACGAGGGGGAACGCCAGAGTTGCTGCTGCGACCGCAACTCTACATTTATACCCGATACATAGTCAGTATGGCTACATTAAACGACATGCCGTGCGTGCGAGAGAGAGAAAATCAGCCAGAATTGTCGACGGGCGCTGCGTAGCCACTGAAAATTCATTTGTTACTTTTGGCAATAATAATAATCCGATCTTAGTTCGGATTCGGCAAGGTCTTGAGCAATCGAGGTAGATATGGCCATTCTCTATGATTGTGCGTTTTTTAATTTTCTCCTATCTTCAAAAATTGTGGTTGCCACAGATTTTCGTTGTTTTATGGCTGCGAAGGGGTGGGGCGAAATTTTTGAAACACATTGTAGCAGCCAGATTCGAAGGCAAGTGCGGAAATACACGTTGTAAGAGTGAGTTCTGCAGTGAAAAATTACAAAATAGTTTTTGTAGCAGTGAGAGCTCGATCCCACCAGGTCTAATAGTCTCTGAGATCTGTGGATGCCACAGAGTTTTTCGGCCTTTGCCTAAGGCGGAAGGGGTGGGGCGAAATTTTTGAAACAAACTCGTCAAGGTCCGATATAATAGGAATCTGGATAAAAATTTGGTTGCTCTAGCTCTTATAGTCTCTGAGATCTAGGCGCTAATGTTTTGCGCTATGCAAAGCCGGCTATGATACGTGTGTGTTAGAGAGAGACAGGGCGAGAAAAAATGAAATTGTTTTCTTCATTCAACCTATAATAATGATACGATCAATTCAGATTCTGCAGTCTAGAAGATAAATTCATTCTCTACGATTTTGCGTTTTTGGTTTTCTTGTATCTTTTACGTTTGTGGATGCCACAGGGTTTTCGTCAGGTCCTTTGTGGGGCGGAAGTGGTGCGGTGCGCACGATGTTTTGAAATATACTTGTAACGGTGACGGTTCATATCACAGAAGGCTGTGTTACAAAAATGTCTTTCCTCTAGCTCTTATAGTCTTTGAGCACTAGGCGTAATAGGACGGACGGACGGACGGACGGATCCGCTTTAACGGACGGACGGACGGAAGACAGACAGGGCTCAATCGACTCGGTTATTGATGCTGATCAAGATATATATACTTTATGGGGGTCGGAAACGGTTCCTTCCTGGACGTTACACATCCATTTTCACCACAAATCTAATAGGACCCCTGTACTCATTTTCAGTAGGCTATCTGAAAAGTCGCTGCATTCGTAAAGCCGGGTTTGCTGGGATTTTTGATTGGTCTACCTTGTACTTGTGCACTGATGCTATAAAAGGCACAAACATTTTTTACAATGCACTTGACACATTTTTTTGATTCTTGTGTCCCGTTTTCTAGTCCGATTAGATCTGGGAAACCCTTGTTTTACCAAAATTTATCCAGTCTAAAGAACTTCCAATCAAGACTATATAAAAATTTCAAGTAGGTTCTCCTTCTTCTCTGTCGCTGTGTAAAGCTCGGTCAATTTCTCCTTTCTTAAAGCTCAATGCTATACGAATTACCTATCTCCATGCAGGATACGTTTCTCTTAGGACCCCAAATAGTTTACAGTTTCGGAAACAGTAAGCGTAAAACGTCCATCACCATCCGTTGTCATTTATTAATACGTCGGTAAATAATGATCAGGCAATCGCCGATCTTTTTTCCCAATTTTTCCAAACCACCTATTCTCAGGAAAGCTACTCTGGTCAGCCGTACCCATACGGTCTTTTTTGTCGAACTGCATTTTCAGTGCCTTGCTAAATGAGAGCTCACTGCTTCATGATCTTCGACTAGTTAAGCCAGTTTTTCATCGGGTCCTGAAGGACTCCCCGGCTAATTATTGAATACTGCGCCGAGGTTCTGTGCGGACCGTTGGTTAAACTATTCACTTGCGTAAATTGATTCTTCATGCTTCCGACGATCTGGAAGGAATCGTTTTATAATTCCTTTCCATAAGAAGGTAGCAAGTTTATTCAAAGAACTATAGCCATATATCTAAGTTATCTGCTATTCCTAAAATGTTTAAGAGCGATTTTAACTCTGCACCTGCAACATCTCTGCAAGTCCTTATATCTCCATCGCATGGATCAGCATGGATTTTTAAAGGCGGCGATCAAACCACCACGGAATTTGTTGAGTGTTTACCTCTTTCATCAAAGGTCGGTTACAGACGGATCAGTTTAACCGACGTTAGTAAAGCGTTGTACTCTGTAAACCATTTCCTTCTTAGAACTTTTCTTGCTACGCTTTGTTCCAGATCTCAACGAGTCCTCTTCAAAACTCGCTCCAGCCATCTGAAGCACCTCACTCTTCAAACTCCTTAAAGAAAACTTCGGTATTAACATACTCTCAGTACTCATGTATGCGGATGATGTTAAACTCTGTATCAGTATAAAAAATTTCATTTCATTCTCGCAATCCGATCTCAAAAACTTTCAGTTACGGTGATGTGCAACTTTGCTCGTACCTTAATTCCTTGAAATGGAAACTAATGACCATTTCCAGTCTCGATCATGTATTTCGTTGAATACGGACGCATTCCAACATCGCTGTGAAAGACTGTGTTGTTCCAACAAAACGGACAAGCCCACTACGGTGGCAACAATCCAAACATCTTAATTGTGCGAAAACTTTAAGCGCGCGGTACTCGTGAAACTAAATGCCGCTCGCGAATATTGAGTACCTTTGGGTAACCCGCTCGGGATTTATCCGCGCGCGCTTTCTCGTGCATTGTACTCCCCCCGTCGCTCGCGGTTGCCCAAAGCGGGCGCGACCTACCGGTCAGTGCCCTCAACGATTTAAATCTACCTGACTCAAAAATGACTCTAAGTGATTTGCTAAAGTTTTTCGTAGCATTAACAAATCGTCAACTGCTGATCAATGAGTTCTGCTTCGATTTCACGCTCTTAAAGCCCAGCTCACTTCAGAACTGACAATACTAAATCCTACGCGAAAGCAAGTGAAGCGACCAACGTGCAACGGATGGTCCTAATAACGTGCCCATAACCATTTTGTGGCCAATGACGACTCTCATGTTTTCTTGGCAGGACAGAGGAGCTCTTCCTCCTCCAAAAAAACCCCACTCAATCAGACGCAGTCTTTCAAGTAGTCAAATTTTCTTCTGCAAATTACTATACCGCCACTCGCGGACATTGACGACCCAACTGCCGACGGTACCGAAGATATGGACCTCAGCCCTCAAAGGAAGTGTAATCCGAATCCCCATAACCAATATATACCCTCTGCCCCTCAATCATCATACCCGGGGTAAACGACATCACAATGTTCTGGTCAATGTTGGATACGTCCGTCCGCCCCGTCTGTTACCGTATAAAACAAGCACTGGAGGACAAATTAGACTCCTATGCAACGACTCTTTGTATCCAAAATCGACCTTGACGAGTTGGTTAAAGGCGTTCTCTGTCACCCCTACCAGTTAAAAGAAGAACGGTCATATGTAGTAATCAAAATCTTCACCCTCCACCCCAACTGATTATATTAAGCTCTCATCGCTGGCCAAAGGGCATCTTTTAATTTTCATCCAGAACCTCTGAACAGAGCGACCAAGAAGCAGCTCAGTTTATTTTTTCGTGGACTTAGAGCCAAATGATAAATAATAAAAGATCTTCAAATTATCAGACCTCTGCAGACAAAAGATAACTGTTGAGCAGCCACAACGTAAAATGGCCATATCACAGTGTCACCGTTGTCAATACGAATACGAGCGGACTAAAGATATTGCAACAAAAATTTGTTTGTGTTAAATGCCCGTCCGCATGCCACCATAGAAGTCTCAAAGCCACAAGACGTCGAGTTTAATGTGCCAACTGTCTTGGCTCGGGTATGCCAATTATAGAGGCTGTAGGGTCTACCAACAGCTTCTCGTTAAATTGTACCCACAACCACCACAGTCAATTTTGGAAAAAACTCATCAGGCGCATCCTGGGGAAAGAATGCTTCCGGGCGCACCCAGACAAACTCTCGCTCGCTCAATAGCCGAGCAGACAGAGGGATATGCCACGCAATGTATGCTCATTTCCCAGCCAAAAATCAGGAAAAACATATATCTTATGCTGAAGTCGCTATAGGAGCTAGAGCACCGATCATTTTTGTATCCAGAGAACCTGTGAAACCGGAACCCATCCCGTATTTCAACCAAATTACCAACCAACACGCCTCAGAACAAGCTAACTCGACGAAAATCTAATGCATCCACAATTTAAAGCTACGCAGACCAATTCAGGCTCATGCAAAACAGGCTCGTAAAAAAGAGCAGATCCTCAACATTCTCTCAGCCACTAGCCTCTTAAAATGCCCGGACCGTATGGGTATTTGGAATGCGTCGGGCATAGCCAACAAAAGCCTAGAACTCAAAACTTCATTACAACAAATCAAATCGACATAATGCTTCTCTCGGAAAACTTCTGCAGCAGAACAACATTCAAACTAATAGGATAGAGCAACTCTACACTGCAAATCATCCCTCCGATGGTTTCAGGAGGAGCTGCTATCCTCATCCGCAGCAGCCTCAAGCACTTCCCAATCAACCCCATTACAGATGGCCAAATTCAAGCCGCTAACATGGTGCTAAGCACCTCTCTAGAGGAAACAACTATCTCGGCTATCTACTGTCCTCCAGCTACCTTATGGACAAGTTCCCAGTTCCGCTCTTTATTATGGGCCCCAGTTTTGGGCCAAATGCGAAACATCTGTGGCAATCCTGCCCTACGGGGACTGGAATGCGCACAATCATAGAGAAACCCTCGCTCCTATAGAGGTCGCGAAATCCACGACTGTATAGTCTCAAGTGGAGCCAACATTCTTGCCACTGGAACAAACCCACTACCAGTGACTCAACAGATCGCCTAGTGCCCTGATTTCGCTATCTACAAAGGCGTTCCCCATAGATTCCTGCACTCAAGCGAACTTCGACCTTCCCTCCGATCACCTACTGCTTCTTATAAAAATGCACTTATCCCCTGTCGATTACCCTACTAAACAGAAGCTCCTGGCAGTCGAGCAAACATTGAGATTTTTCAAACCTTTTGGAGATCACATTCGACTTAACGAGATTTTAGTCCAGAAAACAGGGATGCGGCTGTACGCTCGCTTAATAGCCTCAAACAAGCGTCTCTCCGCTGTCACCCACGTCCATGCGCTCGACCCGACCTGCTGCCCCACCTGACAAATCAATCTGTCCCCTTGTGCGTAAATAGAGAGAGAGACTACAGCATGCTTTCATTAGAACTCGTCCAAGACAAAACGATTGCACAGAGCAGGCAGAACCGCACACCAAAAACGGCCCTGTACATACAAATGTAGCAAAACTTCGACGAAATGAACTAAATATGCCGATACAACCGATAGTAGCCAGGTCAATCTCTGGAAAATCACCCGTTATGGCATCAAAGGGGCAGCCAGTTGCCCTTTCCACCTTCTTCCACCTTTACCTGGGGGTGGTCTGGCTTGGAAAAAGCAGAAGCGTTCCCTAGAAATTTAGAGACCAGAATCCTCCATTTTCGATGTAAAAACCTCAAAATCTAAACACCAGGCACTCTCCTGGTCTCTTAGAAGCGCCCCTTCCAGATGTCTGACCAACCAAGCCTGTTTCGCCTGCTGAAATCAGAGGGAATAAAAGCTCTTGTGAACATCTATCTCCTTTAAAACGTTTTAATAGATGCCCGCATCCCAAAGGTGCTTCCACGCAAACAATTTATGTTTCTAGTTGCACTTTACAACGCCATCCTTCGCATCGGCCACTTCCCACCCCAGGCAATTTGTTAAGATGGGGGGACGATAAATGTTTTCAAACCAACGTCAGCCCTACGTCATACAGACCAAAAAGCCACTCCATTTTTTCCAAAATATTCGAAGAATATTCTTGTCAGAATGGTGGCAGAAAGCTGTTCTCTCAAGGAAGCTATTCCAAATGTCCATTCGGTTTCAAAGACTGCACGGGTCCCGGAACAGGTGACGTCAGAGTGGCTGCATCCTTAACGATTATCAAACTAAGCATTACTGGTTCAGGGGTGTTTCTCTTTGTGAAACATTGCTTTCGTCAAAGTTTGTTCAGCATGGGACTTTTATATAAGAAAAAGATTCTCTCACCCGTCTGTTTTCATCCATAAAAGAACATATTTTGAGAGAAAGCGTTTATTGTCTTTATTAACAAGGTGATTTCAGACATAAAAATTATCAGAGCTGGCGATTTTCACAAGGCAGCGTTCTTGGGAAATCCTTGTAAACATTGTTTGACATGCGACATGCCGTTTTCGTTCTCCCTTGCAACCAAATTCCGGTCGCCACTTACGCTGAAAATCGTAAAAATTCTCTCATAATCCACCTGTAGGCTGTGTTTTGCTGGACCAGTCGAAATCGACCTCGAATCCGATAGGAAAACTTTCAAAAAAATGGATTTCAAAATCAATCCGAAACAAAGTCAGTTTAACGTAAATTTTAAATAAAAGTAGTGCAAGCACCCCACCAGACCTTAGTTTTTCTGCGCCGATCGTCATAATTCCCGCGCAATAACAGTTGCTAACTGCCTCGGTGTCCTTTTCGGTGCCTCTGCTGGGGGACCACATATCAGGCCGGACGTCATCAAATGCAAAACAAACTCAGGACGTTGACGTGGCTCATGAACTCAAAAGGGGGACTTCCCCTACCAATAAAGTCTGACTGTTTGGGGGCAATCATTTAATTATATATGGATATACGCCATTATAATTATATATATTATATATATCTGAATAAAATATATATAATTATAGGGCGATGAAGGTTGGTTTATTCAATATTATATTATTATATTGGAAAGGGATCTTTATTATCAAATTAACCATCATAGCAGTCGATACAATTATAGGCTCATTAACCATCCAAATATTGTAGCTATAGGGGACTACTGCACCCTAAATCCCACGCAGACTCAAATTCTTTACCCATCGAACATAAAAATAGAAAAATTTTATTTATTATAACACATAATACACACAAAATTGTATATATAAATTATAATCATTAAACTCTTAAAATTGTAGTAAGCCAGTGTAAATATCACTAATATTATTATCATAGTTTATTAATTGTAATAATAATATATAATAATAAAAAAAAAATAATATAGTGTCGTTTATATTATATATTATCATTTCTATATATATATATATACATATATATATATATATATATATGTATATATATATATATTTATATATATATATTGCGTGTTATTATTGTATACATATATTTTTTGTTTGTTAGCTTTTTTAGTACATTTTATCATGCCACTCAAAAATAAATATTTTACCGTCTCAAACATTTGATACAGATTCAAAAAGGTTAGGTTAGGTTAGGTAGAGACGGCCGCCAAGCTCGCTCGGAGCCCGGCACACCTAGGCCGGTTTCGGCCCGTTGTGATACCGCTTGGGATCATTCCCTCCTGCAAATGAGATTTCATGTCAACAGTTGTCCCATCCAGATGCTCTTATAAAGTTGACGATCTTTCTGGGACATAGCGTGGACATCTCCGAGATGTCGTTCAGAAAGGCAGAGCCTAAGTGATGCAGCCTCCTTCTGCTGAGAGCTGGACAGGAACAGAACAGGTGTTCTCCTCCTCGTCCTCGTCTCTGCAGCTGCGGCAGAATCATTGTGTGGGGCACCCAGCCTGTTTGCGTGGGTGCCTACTAGCCAGTGTCCTGTGAGGGAACGTATGACTGCGCTGCACCGTTTCCTGCCTAGTTTGCAGAGCTCTGAGGTGCGCTTCTTATCTATGGTCGGCCATGTTTGCCGAGTTGTGCGACAACGTGGCCCTATTTGCCACTTGTTGTCTATCAGTCGCGTGTACTGCTCTTTTTATGATGAGCTTGCAGGTGGCCATAGGCATACAAATATCCTCCTTATCTTGGAGAAGGGGGTTGTAGTGCCAGATCTGGCCAGCTCGTCCGCTATGCAGTTGCCCTCGATATCGGTGGCCCGGGACCCATATAAGGCTGATAGCAAATTGCTGAGCCATCTCGTGAAGAGATCTGCGGCACTTCGCCACAGTAGCCGAGTTCGAGGAGATCGCGTTAAGTGATTTGATCGCAGCTTGGCTGTCGCTGTAGATGTTTAGATGGGTTGCCGTGGTGGTAACCGTTTGAAGGCAGTGCAGAGCCTCCTGATTGCTGTAACTTCCCGCTTGGAAGACGCTACAGTGATCTGGAAGCCTGAAAGATTGCCTTATGTTAAGTTGTTCAGAGTAGATTCCTCCTCCAACCCTGCCGTCCAGTTTTGAGCCATCCGTGAAGATGTTTATGGCCCCGTCTGGGCCGGGGAGTCCCTCGAGCCAATCGTCTCTATGAGGGATGATTATGTTGAATGGAGTCTCTGTGTACTCCATTGGAACTTGATAGTCCGTTCTTGCTGGGACCATGTTGTTTTTATTTAGTATAGATGAGTGACCTATGTTCTGGGGAACCCATTGTTCAGAGTCCCTAAGACGTATTGCTGCCATTTCTGCCCGCTCCTTTCCTGCAAAGTCAAGGCTCTGGAGGCATAACATGGCGTTTAGCGCATCATTTGGTGTAGTTCGAAGAGCTCCACTGATGCAGAGGGCGGCTGTTCGCTGAACTTTGCCCAGCTGATTGGTGATTGTCCTTTTGTTAGGGCAGGCCACCAGACAGTAACTCCGTAGAGTAATATAGGTCTGACTATTGCCAGATATATCCATCGGACTATGCTTGGGTTCATGCCCCACTTTAGGCCGATAGCTTTTTTGCAAGTATAGAGTGCTGTCGTTGCCTTCCTCACTCTATCCTTGACCTTCAGGTTCCAGCTAAGCTTTTGTCAATTACCAACCCTAAGTAACTGGCACTGTCGCTGAAGGAGAGCCTGTATCCGTTTAGTATTGGGGGGTTGAGGGGCGGGACCTTGTATTTTTTTGTGAATAACACGAGTTCCGTTTTCGAAGGATTTAGTCCCAATCCGCGCGATTCTGTCCATTCGGACAATCGAGCAAGCTTTGCGGTCATTAGGTCGCATAGTGTTTGGGGTATTTCCCCGCAAAGATAATTGCAACGTCATCCGCGTATGCCACTGCTTTACAGCCCCTCTTCCAGGTCGCATAGAATCTTATTGACTGCCATGTTCCATAGAGAGGAGACAGAACTCCCCTTGCGGGGTTCCTCTGTTGACATACCTTGACTGGGTGGACGATCCCATCGATGATGTCACCGTCCTGCGTATGAGCAATTGATCAATGAGCATCACCAAGTGACGGTCCAACCCCAGGTCAGTCAGGGCTTCTGTAATGGCGCCCGGTGTGACATTGTTGAAGGCTCCCTCGATATCGAGAAAAGCTATTAGTGAGTATTCTTTGAGATGCAGGGATTTTTCTACACTCGAGATCACTTCGTGAAGTGCCGTTTCCGTGGATTTTCCTTTCCGGTAGGCATGCTGCGCACTAAGAGTACAGCTGGGGACTTATGGTAGTCCGTAATTGTAACCCGATAAGTCTCTCAAAGGTTTTGAGTAGGAAAGACGATAAACTGATTGGTCTAAAGTCCTTCGGGGTTGAGTGTGAGGCTTTGCCTGCTTTAGGGATGCTTTGCCTGCTTTAGTCGGCCCCTTGTGTCGTCTCAACCTTGGCTACCTTCCAATCTGAGGTTGGTAGTCCTGGGTTTGCATCTTGCAGCATCTTGAGGATGCGTTCTGGCTCCTTAAAGGTAGCCGGCACCCAAATCCCTGGCCCTCGGTCTGCTGGGCACCTCGCTCCAGTCGACTGGTGACGAGTTTCGCCCCAGCATAGACCTCGCCGACCTGCGCCACCCGCCGCTTTATAAAGCTTTACAGAGCGCTCGTCTTCGCAGGCAATTATCTTAACATTGCCCTGGAACCACCCCATGTCCTTGCAGACTGGCGGAGGTCCAGGTCTTTTGTCGAGGAGTTCGAAGCAGCGGTCGGCCAGTGCCGCTTCCACCCACTTCCCATTGACTCCCGCCCGGATTCTACCCTCTGCGCTGCCTTTGTCGACGACACCACTAGCGTCCTCTCCTTTGGCAATCTGCGCAAAGGGAGACATTTTGGCAGCACTCTGGAGCGCTTTGCTACCGGTCCTGGTTCCTGCGAGCGCTGCCTCTGGCTTGGGGCCACCTTTTTCTGTTCTAAGGTGAACTCCGGGAGCACGGCCGAAGCCCATTCCACCTTCTTCAGCCAGTCGGCTGATGGGCTGGCGTCACTGCTGGCGTGTTGCCGACGGGTATGTGCCCTGCACTCCTCTTTCGGCATATATTAGCGTCTGGCTTCAGGCGCTTGTCGACGGCAAGTCAACCCCCTCCCTCTTTACCAGAAGTCGGGCAGCCGCAATGTTGCTTAGCTTTCCTTCCAAGGTGTCAGCTTCAGGGTTACCTTGCCACCCCCACCGGATTCAGGATGGGACCCCGGTTCGCAGTTCGAGGGGCACCTTCCACCTTGCAGGTATTCCCTGCTATAGAGCCGGTTGGGCCAGGCCTTTGGGCCGCTGCCTTTCCGAGCTTGGGATTGCTCCCAGTTGGCATTTGGGGAGCGCCGCACCTCCATTTGTTTTTGTTAGTTTTTGGTTTTGTTCTTGTTATTATACATCCTGTTCCCACGAAGGTGCAGAGAAGGGGAAAGGTCAGCCCGGGCAGAGATCCACGTTGCCCGGTAAAGGCATCGATAGAACAGGGGCCGCAAGTCCCTGAGCCCTCCGTTAGCGACTGGGCTAGTTTTATACCACGGCCCCCAGCCAGGCTGACTCTCGGCACGGGTCGAGTAACACACTTAGTCCGGCCCGGTGAGGTGGGTGTGGGGGTTGGGATGGTAGGTAATAGGTATGGATGGGAGTGTGGATGGGATTGAGGCGGCACCCACAAGCGCATCGTCAGTGTGCTACCTAGCTAACACCCGCTGGCTGTCCGGGACTGCTTTATTTTCGGTACTCTCCCCGTGAGGGATGCAAGGCTTATTCGCAGCGCTGACCTACCGAGGTAGGCCGTTCGCTAATCCGCAAACCCGCGACCCGTCCGGTGGCCTCAGCTAGGCCCCTTTGAGCTACCTCCACGAGCTCATCAGACCAGAAAAAAGGTACATACATTATTTACAATATTTACAAAAAGTTAATGGGAAATGTTATGGGAGGGATCTAGTAGGAGATCCAGTGGATGACACCTTTTGAGTCTTCTTTTTCTTGGCGGGGTAATTAGGACGCGTGGCTAGTACATTAGGGTGACCACCAAGTCGTTGCAAAGTAACTCGCTGCATGTAGTTGCATAACATCGCCCACTTTATAGGAAACCTTTAGGTCCCTCCTCGATGTCGCTGTTCGTATGTACCATGGAGCATTGCATATTAACGTCCTCCTCCGTTGTAAACGATTTCCAGAGAGCTTTCCAGCTCAGCCCGGTCTGCATTTGCACCGGAGCGTATAGATAAGCTATCAGAACAGCTTTCGGCTCGATTTCATGTTGCTTTCGGTAAGTACGCTGTAAGTTATTTTGTCTGGCATATGGGTGTGGATATATTTGTATTACAACATTTTTAAGTTGTTTTACAAATGAAAAAAATTATGAGAATGGAATCTCGGTGGTCTGCGCCAAAAAATGAGGTCACCCTTTATAGTTGCGAGGTACCGTGCGATTGAGAAAGACATGGTCATATTCACGAGGCAGACGCGGTATGGATTTGAGGAGCTGACCATTGGTTTCAAAACCAATACCATCGGCTCTTAGCCATGGCAGCAAATTCGATAGCCGAACTCGTCGCCTCGGAGAACGTGCAGCCAGAAACGTCGATAGTGCTCGTGTCCGTTGAATCCACAGAGTCTACCTATCCTGTCTATTCCTGAAATCCCACTAGTAAACAGACGTCCTGACCACCGGATATTGCCATCCCAGGTACCAGGCCTGGGGTGCAAAAACCACTGGTGGCTGTCGTACCAAAGTGGCTAGTTTTTTGTTTCACGGTTGGCCCCAGATCTCACATATAATGATGTAGCTGCTTTTATAAATAAATAAAATAAAAATAAATTTTCTCGGTTTAAAGGTAGAGAAATTCAACTTCTCTTTAAAATAAGCCTCTCCCGACTCAATTTGATACGATTTGCTCTGTCCAGAGCAGGTGGCGGTGAAGGATTTCAAGGCTAAGAAAAAGAATAGGCCCCGTATAACTCTTTACAAATCATCCCAATGTGCCCTTCCTCATCTTCCCGTCTTTCTTCCACCATTCCAAAATTAACTTCTCTTTAGTAACTTACCAGAATGTTAGGAGGCTTCTTACATAGTGTTTAGCTTTTTCCTAGTGGTGTTGCATTTGAATTACCGCTATTGTGTTTACCGGACATTCTCAGTTCAGAAGTGTTGTCGGGTCGGTACACAAATTTTAAGAAATGATCGTTCCTCTCGACGTGCAGGTGGTGTTCTGATTGCAGTGGACTCTAACTTCACGTCGGAACACTCACAGTCCAGGTTCAACAAGAAAGGTTCCTGTGTGTAAGAACTGATTCTTCCTGGATTCTTCCAGCTATATTCAAGTTGCTCGTATATTCCTTCTTCGGATATCTTAATTTATGAGCAGACTTTGTCCCTTTAACCGCTGTTTCTTCCTCGCTATCAGATAAAATCATATGATAGTTCTTGGTTTCTTCAACTTTGCCAGGAAATGTTTGGTCTTCGGAAACGAGTCTAGTATCCTAGTGCCCATGTCACGAACATGGATACCAAATTTGTTGACGGCTTGTTTTGATCCTGTCCCCTGTCGAAGGTCAATCATGTGAAAAATTCCTTGGGTCGATTGCTTGATATCTATGCTTTGTATCGGATCCGACCATAGTTTGCTGCGAGCCCTTCAGCCCAGTATACCTGAAGACGTCTACCATCCTGCACGGACCGACAAAGCTGACCATCTGAACGTGTCCGCTGTTTTTCGTAACGTCGAGAGAGCGAATGAAAATAATACTTCATTCTGGGGATTTTGATAGGTCCGCTCTATACTTGTGCAATGATCTATAAATAATACATTTTTATAACCTGATTTTTGATCAAAATCCGTATTGGGGAAATGCCACAGATTTTTGGTGAAAATGGGGCGGAACGTCAAGGCGAAGTTTTCCGACCCCATAAATAAATATATATTCTTGAGTCAGCATCAAAATGTCGTTGCTCATGTCTGTCTGTCCGTGAGAACGTAGTCCGTCTGTCCGTCCGGACAGCAGACATGGCTCAATCGACTCGGCTATTGATGCTGGGCAACGAATATATCAAGGGTGATGATATGTCACTGTCTAGGTAAGTATATTTCATCCATTTCCCTACAAATCTTCCCGCCCCATAAAAGGACGAAAATCTGTGGCATCCAAAATTAAAAAAGTTAAAAAAAAAGAAAGGAATGTAAAAAAATTATAAATCTTTTAGATTATAAAATTATAAAAAAAAAATCGTATTATTATTATAGACAGAATGAAAGGGAAAAAACAAAATATTTTTTTTGTCGCCAGTAACACACACGTATCATAGATAGCTTTGCCTATAGAAATACATAAGACGATGTTGAAGAAGTGCACTATGGCTAGAAGTAAAATGAAAAGGAAGATAAAACCCAAACGACGAGTTGCTTATTAAAAGTTTGATTCCGATTTTAAAGGAAGAAAATTTGGACATCCACAGATCTCAGAGAATTAGACCTGACTGTCGATGAACACCTGGAAACTGCTACAAACTAGAGGTAATTTTTTCACTGCATATTGGTTTATCGTTGAAGCTCACTGCTACAAGTAATTCAAAATTTATCCAAAGCCCATCCGTAGTGATTATTAAACGTTAATCTTTTGAAAAACCACAATTTTCTAAGATAAGATAAGATTAAAAACGCAATCATATAGAATGGCCATATCTACCAAATTTTGGAATGAATATTGCCGAACAAAGTAAAAAGCAAATTATTATAACCGAAAGTTACAAATGCAATTCCTGATATACGCAACGCCAATAGAAGTACGTTAATTGACTCTCTTTCGCACGGACTCTTTGTCGTTTAATGTAGCCATAGCTGGGCTATGTATTGTATACTGGGAGAGTTGCGGTCGCAGGAGCAACTCACAACGTTCCAGTAATTTTTTTCTATTGAGTCCCACTTTACAAAACGGGTTCGGATACTCGCTATATAGAAGCTCGGTCAAATTTCTCCGTTTTAAATCTATTTGTTTAAGAATTTCTCGATTTAGGATACGGAAAAACAGGACCCTTTAATGTTTTACGGCTTCGTAAACTGTAGTAGACTGTCCGCACAAAGTCTGAAACCTCGCTATCATTTCGTTTACGACGTCGGCCAAAATTATTCAGGCAATCGCCGAAAATTTGCTAAATTTTTCCAAACTACCTATTCAGGCGTTACCTGATCAACCGTACCCATACGGTTTACCAAGGTCGAATGGCATTTTCCTTTGCTCAATGAACTCTACCCTTCATGATCTTCGAGTCCGATGTTTTTCACCGGTCCAGGCGGAGATTTTATTATTCAAATCGCAACATCCTGAGAGTAGTAAGGAAACTTATATCTCATATATCAAAATTCGTCAGATCTTTTATAGTGAACCAGACGTGTTTTTGTTTTGGCTCCCATATTTCCTTCAATTTTGCAAATACAGGAAATGTTTTTCGTGAAGAACTCGATTAAAAAGCCTCATTTAACCTACAGGAAGAAAATCTGTCCTATAACGCGTTGTTGCATTTTCCATTGATTTGCTTTAAAAATTTGATTTTGAAATTAACTTTTTGCTTGGTTAAAATGTGTTTTGTGTGTTGCTTTCTGTAGCCGCTCACGCTACGAATAGCTCTTTTTCGCTGGCGCTCGTAGCCATTGCTTTTGGAAGATCTTCCTATTATCCAAACAACAGTTCTTTCTGGAATCGCTGTTTAACTTTCTGAGCTACCGAGCATTTTTGCAGCAGTATGGATATAAACCGCCTCCTCCCGCCAACATTGAACGAATTCCGCTTTGAGCGTTTTGACAGAAAATCAGTCAGAACTAATACCAATTTGTTTTAGAATTTTAAAATTGATTTTTTTTAATTAAAATGGAATCCGCTGTGGTCTGCGCCAAAAAAATCATGCGTTTTTGCAGATCACCACGATCAAAGCCGTGGATCCCTGCTGGATTTTCGTTTTTCCGTGGGGCGAACGCACAATGCGCTGGATTTTTCTGGCCTTGTGGGCAGTGACATATCACAGAGTAATGGTTTGCAATGTCGTTGCTCTAGTTTTTAAGCTTTGAGTTGAGAAAGAAAAAAAAGTATATATTGAGCATGAGCGGCTTTAGGGGACATGGACCGTTGGTTTTAAAACCAATACGAAATCGGCTCTTCATCAGCCACGCAGGCTCAGTTTAGATTTATTTAAACTGCTGAATAGAGCGCAAATTAGGCTCCGACTATCTGCAAGTGTCAATGGTCGGAGCCGCTCGTTGCCGAAAATCGGACTCCGACCACCCAAATGGTCGCTGATTTCGTTTTGCCACCCAAGGGGCAACGACAGTGCTGGCATTTCTTTTGAAATCGGTTCGTTTGTCCAGCGTGCAGCAGCGTCTGCAGCGTCTGTGTCCGGTAGTCATCGTTTCTGAGAATGTGCAGCCAAGCGTCTGCAGTTGTCCAGAAGTGTCCGCAAGTCCATCCCGTCCATCCCACCAGTAAATTAGTGTTGTGTTGCTCATGAGTGAGTGAACAAAAGAAAGAGTTGTTCACTTAAGTGAGCAACTGAACATGTTCCTTCAAACTGTTCTTTTTTGCTCACTCTGTTCGTTTTAACTCCACTTGTTCTTTGTTGCTCACTTGTTCTTTTTTGCTCACTTGTTCTTTGTTGTTCACTAGTTCATTTTTTTGCTCCACTTGTTCTTTACTTCACTTTTTTGCGCAATTTTGCTCCTCAAGGGGCATTTTGCGATCTGGCAGTTGTCATCATATTTGCGTTTACTTAACACTTTTTTTTGTATTACCGGCAAGCTGTTTACTCTTTTGAAAATTCAGTATGTCGCTAATTCGAAGAGTATAAGTGAAAGAATCATTTAGTGAAATTGGACGCCAGGAATCCAAGGGCAAGTTGACGAAGAATCTGTTTTGAATTTGCAAGTCTTTGAGTTGCAAATTTTCTGTGGTGAAAGTCTTGGTAGCAACTGCAACTGGAGGAAAGTCAGCAACTGAGCAATCTAAGTGAACAAGTGAGCAAGGGAGCAACTGAGCAATCTAAGTGAGCAAGGGAGCAAGTGAGCAATAGCGAGGAGTTGGACTCACTCTACTAAAAGAACAAGGAACATGTTCACCGCTAAAATGAGCACGTTTACCCAACACTACAGTAAATAGGACGTTCCGGGACCTCTGGATATTGCCACCACAGGTACTAGGCCTGTGGTGTCGCCAAACCACTGGTGTGGAGTCCCACCAAAACGACAAGTTTTGTTTCACGGCTGTCTCCCCTGACCTCACATCAGATGTAATTGCTTATATTCAAAGCAAAATAAAAGCCGGGTTTAAAGGTGGGAGAAGTTTAACTTCTTTATGCCAGGAGATAGCCTCCTTAAGATAAGCATCTCCCCCAATCCAATTTGACACCATTTGTACCAAATTTTGGCCGGAGCATTTGGTGGTGAAGGAGCTGGCTAAGAAGAAAAATAGGCCCCCATAACTCTTACAAATCATTTCAATATGCCTTCCTCATCCTCAACCTCATCTTTCCTGCTTCCACCCTTTCAAAAAACTAACTTCTCTTTTAGTAACCTATCAGAATGTTAGAGGCTTACGTAGTAAAAAGGTTGGTTCAGGCGGTAGCCTGGCAGATGAAACCCCCAAGCTCCACTTGGACCATAAAAGGTCCGTTGTGATGCCACATGGGCGTGTGCCTTCTCAATGCCTAAAACCGTGGAGAACAAGCTATTTGCAAATTAAGGGCAGTCCATCCGGAGGCTTGGATGAATTTGGACAAGGTCCCTGGTTTGATTTTGGACAGGTCCGAAATGTCCGTGAGGAAAGCGGCCCCGAAAATACGAAGACGACGATTTCCAAGGGCCGGGCAGTGGCAGAAGAAGTGGGGGACCGATTCCTCCTCCTCCTCGTCGCGACAACTCCTGCAGAAGTCGTTATGAGGGATTGACAGTCTAGAGGCCTGAGTGCCGATCTGCCAGTGTCCCGTAATGGCTCTAGTAACTGCAGAGCACTGTGCTCTGCTGAGTTTATACAGCTCTGCTGAGCGCTTCTTCGATCGATATGGCCATATCAATCTTGAGACTTTACAGGAAACGGTTTGCTGCCATCTCCTATTGGCATTTTGATCGAACAATTCGTGCGTGAGGAGCCTGCACGTAGCCAGAGGCATCGCTACCTGCTTCCTTTCCGATAGGAGAGGAATCGATGTCCCTGTGGCCGGGGACCCATATAAGGAAGAGATCTAACTGCTCTGCGATCTCGTGC